>MU182498.1:53011-90744 GCA_016904865.1 Pissodes strobi | reverse complement strand
GTTTCCAGTTGTATGACGGACTGGTGCGCCCTTGCCGTCTGTCGTTACTGTCTGACAAGGGTTGCCAGGAGAGGGATGATGAAGGCCAAATCCAGGGAACATCTGCCGTGAAAGTATCTCTAAAACAGGGACATCTCGGCCACATGTCTGCAGGGCTCCAGACTATTCAGATTCCGGGTCAACTCCGGGTCACCAACAAGATGCACAGCTCTCTTCTGAATAAAATCCAGCAGCTTGAGGGTGTGCTTTGGTGCGGTACTCCAGATTCGTGAGCAATATTCTAAGCATGGTCTTATTTGCGCTTTGTAGAGCAAGAGCAACTGCTGCGGTGTATGGTCGTTCCTGCCATGATGATGGCAGGGTCCGCGGTATTGGCCCTCTTGGTAAACGTGGCCGCTTGGGTCTTTGCTGCATTGAACTGGACCAAATTTCGGTCGCCCCAAGTTTAAACTTTCTCCAAGCCTTGATTAATTTCTGTCTACGGTGATAAGTCTCAGCCGCTGGTAAAGGTTTTTCTGATCTAAATTGAGAGTCAAGGGTATTGTCATCTGCAAAACTGTAAATAGGATTATTCGTTTCGGTCGTTAATATAGATGAGTAACAAAGTTGGTGAAAGTAATACGCCCTGAGGTATGCCCGCGTTAATGGTGAATGTGTCTGAGATGTGTTCATCAACTGCAATCTCTGCACATCGGTTCTTAAGAAAACTGGCAAGCCAGCTGCAGAAAAAGGCTGGCAGTCCGAAGGAGTAGGAGTCTCTCCGTCGAACGCAGCGGCCGCTGCATGCAGCCACTACATGCGTCCGACGCACAAGCGGAACCATACCTTTAAATTTCACGTAATTATAGAAGAAGACGCTGTCCTAGAATTTTTAGGTGAGATAATGAACGCATGTTCTTTGCAGATGTGCGTAAGCCTTTAGTTGACCAGGGTTTCTGTTGTTTAATTTTCATAGGCCTAAGCGGAAATATTTGAATACCAGAGTAGATAAAGTTTTTATAAATCTAGAAAATTCGGTATCGACATCATCAGAGAGGACAACCCAGTCAGTTGTTAGATATAGGTGCTTGGAATTTAGAACATTTTTGCCCGAAAAAATACGGCATATAATGCGGGAGGCAATTTTGCATTTGGATTTTACTGAAAATTCTGTTAATACTGGCTCATGATCAGAGAAACCCGTGTTAAGCACAGTCAACGAATTCTGGATCAAGAGATGACACATAGTCTATAGTACTAGAACTAGTTTTAGTTATTATATTTGGTGAGTTAATATGCATGATTATACCAAAAGTGTCGAAAACGGACCGAAGGGATTGTTGAGCAGCACACACTGGAAAAGTCAACAATGAGGTCGCCACACAAAATTAGTTTGCTTCTAAAAGCCAGGGACTCAAGCAAGCTCAGTAATCTTTGAGTGATGAATATATGCATGTCAGCGACAGGTGTTCTGTAAACACAAACAAGATAAGCATTATGATAGACGATGGAAAATTCTAATAGTTTCTCACACAATAAATTATCAAACTTAATCACTGTCGAAAAGTCGTTGTTAGTAGACATTATCATTGTATCTCCATGAGATAAATTACTTCTATTAAATCTAGTTACTGTAGTTTGATTTTTGACAAACACAGGCTCATCAACATTTAACCAATGTTCAGTTATGGCAATGATTTCTGGAAAATTTAGCTCTTCTAATAATAGAAATAAAATATCTGTTTTGCGCCTTAAGGACTGAATATTAATAAGAAAAACACTAAGCTTGCCATCATCCAATTTTTCAGAGGGTGCTTGTTTCTCTGTTCGCCTCAATCTACCTAAATTTTCCCCCGTCTAATCGGAAAGCCAGTAGCAAAATAATTGCTATGACTATCTCTAACCTTCTGAAGGTGTTGAAGTTTTTCCGATGAAAAGAAAGACCTGAAGGCAGAGAGATCCGTTTCAACCTCAGCAGAACCAATATCGTAGGCGTCGTGGAAGCGATAATATAACTTACGCAAGGAGTTCACGTTACTAGGAAGTCCCTCTGAATCTAGAGCTAATTTGATGCTGTTGTAGGTGTGCCCTTCAAAAGACACACTGGAGGGTTGGTCATGGAGATAGGCAAGGAAGACCCGAAGAGCCTTTAATATGGAGCGTCCCTAAGTCTAGCCAGCAAATAACGTTCATTAGCAACATCCGAAACTCGCGACAGCTGCACTATAGGCAGTGGCGTAACTAGAAATGTCGGCGCCGGGGGGCAAACCTATCCGCTGGCGCCTAAAACAAACCTATGTCTAGCTCTTAATGTAAAGTAAATTTAATTTTTCATTTATTTTCCCTATTCAAGCACTTTATTCGATTCACTAGGCAAAATTAATTTGTATAACCTTATCTTATCCTATTACCACCGAACTACCCATTCTTTCTTCTAAAAATTAAATACAAAATTGACGTCAAACGATTTAAAACTGTCAAATCAATCAAACGTACGAAACTGAAAAACACATAGGTACTTTTTACGACCAAGATTATCGGAATTTTTGCCTTTGAAGTGCATGCCGCCTTAGCGTTCGGCCGCAAAGGCGCACCGCACCGCACCTAGCCTGGCTTCTGATTCGCGCAGTAGTGGCCTCGCTGGCGCACCGCACCTCGACCTGTCCGCTAAGTTTGCTTCTAGATATTGACTAGCAAACATGGCATTTACTTCGTCATCTTCTTCTGCTGAAGAATATATTCTTTGGCTCAAGCTTAACAAAGTATGTATAGACAAAAATCCAAAGTAGCGGATCATCCCGTCAACAAAAATCGAAGCGACTATGGGAAATTTCAGCACCTTTATAAAGATCTCAGAAAAGATTCTTGAATATATGAGGATGGAAATAGATATTTTTGATTATATTTTAAATAAATTTGAAAGCCGTATTGATAACACTAGGAAGAACTGCTATTCCTGTATAAAAAATAAACCTTTTAACGACGTCAAATACTTTAAATTCTATACCTGATGTTTGGCATTCATCTCCCACTTCTTTCCAGCCTTTCGTTAAAATCGCACTATTGTGATGATGTGGTGACTTTTGCTTTTCTTGCTCCAAATAGCTTCTCTGACAAATAAGGGCCAGGCGACGAAGCACGAAAAATACTAAGCTCAATTTCTAGGAGATATGCTCCAGTACCAGGTGAGGAGCGATGTGTCATTGTGGCCGCTCGCATCCATAAAAATGGATTATTTAGCTTTGCTTGAGCGAGGCTATGGTCTAGGAAAGGTGCGGTGTAAAGTGCAGTGCGCCGTTGTGGCCGCCCACTTACGCAGCGTTTTTACAAATTTGCGTGGACCGGTATAAGTATTTTCATTCCTGGTATTCACGTATAATAAATAACAAATACCGAGACACAAAAGGTATTGGTTGGATAAAAAGTTAAGTACATATTTTGGTCTTTGATTGTATTATAATTTAATTAATTTAAAAACCCAGTTAAGCACATGCATGAGCATTGGTAGCATTAGCATATTTATGAATTCGGAGCGGCGCCGTGGGGGCCTTGCCCCCCCTGGCCCACCCGATAGCTATGCCACTGACTATAGGTGGCGTCATCGGGTCCATATCCAGCCCATTATCTCTCTTCGCACTTTTCTCCACAGCAACCTCCATATTCTCTAGCGCAAGAGACTTACCGGCAGCCAAAGCTTCCCTGTCATAGCCAACCCCAACAGACCTCACCCCTCCAAAGATATGTACAGATGTTGAGTCAGAGCGTGGTGGTAGGCTTCGGCCGTCCAAAGTGCCTGATACAAAATGTTGATAGCCCGTGAACAGTGACTATTGCAGTACTCGGCGGCCACATATTTATGTCCTTAAGCTGCTTTAAGTGGCTTTTTTCTGCAAACCAACCTTGAAACTGGAGTGTGAACAGTTCTTATTCTTCAGCATTGAAAAGCATCGTCAGTAGACAAAGTCAGTAGTTCCAAGTTTTTCTCTGGCATAGTGTGCAAGCTGATTTGCTGTATAAGGAGGTGGGATCTTGGACACTACCACATAATGCCAGTCTTCTTTTATGGGGAATATGTGAGGTGTGGGAGCAATGACTTTAGGAGGAGTTATAACCACTGTGTCATGGTTATCTTTATTGTCGGTCTGAGACGAAATAATTTTTTTATTGTTGATGAGTTTCTCCTAATAATTGGCTAATGTTTGGCAGCCCATTTTTCGTTCGAGAGTGCCATTTGATTTACACTTTTTCGCATATTGCCCATATCCTTCAATAGCTCTTCCTTTGATGAGTCGTGAATCTAAACTTTAACAGACTCATCATGATTGTCCATAAAAATAGATGACAGATTGAATATACCTTGTTTCATTTCCTTGATCGAATGGGCAAGTTTCTTGTCTATTATCAGAGAATCTGGTATGATGGCTGTGAATGTCATCTATTTTTTTTATATAAAATTTTCCATTTGGAGTTATGGTTACTCAAGGTGTCGTAAATTTCAGAAATGATTGAAAGAAGATCATTGTTCTTCTTTAGACAGATTCCCAGCGCTTCAACATTTTCCAGAGATATCTGCGATCTTTGTAGCTGTGACCCCTTGACGTGAAGATATTTTAACGTAGGAGAGTCACAAGCACTGCAGAAAAATATACTATTGTGGTAATTTTGTTGGTAGAGCACCTTTGTTGTTGCCTTATCCAGCCCAGTACAGGTCATACAAAAATTCCGGCGACACTCCCCACTACAGCGAAGTTTATATTTATCCTTTTCTGCGACGATTCTCTGGCAGGAATCACACTTAAACTCAGACATTTCTATATTAGTGTTCGAGGATTTTTGATAAAAGTCAATGGCAGCTGAATAAAGTCAAGTTTGTCTAAACAGGAACTAATAAGAAAACAGAAACTATAAATTAATCAGGCAATACACGCACAGCACAAGCGAAAGACGCCGTTCAATAATTTTAAATAAAGGTAAATGTCAAATAGCAGCTAAACAAGGACAATTTTAGTCAAAAAGGGAAGCGTAAACTAGCACGTCGACACGATATTAGTACAAAACAGAATATCAAAACAAAACAAACAATCAATACCGGTAGAGCCAACGAAAAACGGAAACACAACCGTCTCCAACACACCAAATTCTAAATCCGCCACCCTTAAACGTTTTCCTATAAAAATTTGTTACATTCAAGGGTCCTGGTAAATAAAACGACTTAACTGAATCTAAAAAACACCAAGCTTCCGTCAGACAATAGTATATTATTTTATATGGAGGAAAAGTGATACTTTCTTGGCGCGCGTGTTTAACAGCCGAACGGAGTGAGGCTGGTAATAGAGTGCAAGTCATGAAAAGTAACTTTTCCTCCAAATAAAATATGGTGTTTTTCTTCAAATGTCGACAAATTAATGCAAAAACATCTCTTTTTAATAGTAATAATATCTAATAATTATTAAATATAAGTGGGTTCGCAAGGCGGCTTAGACCTTTGTCGGTGAATAGGCACAGGTTGTTGCTATAGTAATGTGACATAAAGCTGTCAGTGGACACTGTCAACAATAATTATTTTTTTAAGATTGCGTCTCCGATTGCGTATTGATAAGCAGCTGTTGAGTAAGTTCGATTAAATAATAACCAATTTGTTCCTAAATTAGTGATTTTTAGAAATGCAGTCACAAATTTAGTGATAAATACAAATTGTAGTTTAATAAATCTTGAGTTGTTGACGCTTATTTTGTTGTCTGTTTGTATTGTATCTATGTTGCTATGACAACACTTTTACCTCCGCCGGCGGAAAAGTGAAAAGTAAAGCTCCGGCGGAGGAAAAACGAAACTTCACGGCCGCCTACACAGTCGAGTAATGACGGATTTACTGACGTTTGAAGAAAAATATATTTATGATTTTTAAACACGATAAGATCAACACATATATTATATCACATTTTCGAGCGTGGTCATGACAGTTTATTACAATAAGTCATATACGCTTTTAACTATTCCTTCGATATCGAAACGGTCATACGCTTTTGAAAAAATCTACTAACGAAAGCCCTATAACTGCACTAGTTTGTACCAGCATAAATCGCACTTGCCCCAAATCAAGGGGCAAGAGCGATTTTATGATAATGAAATTTAATAAAAAAATGTTTATAGGTGATACCTTTATTTCTTGCACCGTAAAAGTGGCTTCCCACGGCCTGTCTTAGAACAGTCCAGACCCGCGCGGCGGACAAGCACCGGTAAGCACGGATCGGGCTTGGCCGCGCGTGAGGTCTTCCCATGGCCTGTATGAGCCTGTTCTTCAAGAGTTTGAAGATAGGGTTCCGTTTAAAAATGTCGCCTGAAACTCGGCGTTTTACTTTTCGATAGGTTGACTGGTTGACAGTAGGTTTAAAATAACCAAATATAGAATAGAATATACCTAGTATGTACTTATACATACCTACATAATATGTAACATGAAAACATAACAATCATAACATTAAGAAACAACTAAAAGGCGGCTTCTTAGTACTCCTAATTCTAGATAACATATTACAATAGCAATCTACAGCTTACTACAAAACAAGATCACGAGTCGGCCCGAACGAGTTTCGTTACTTTTTACCCTTGTCTATACGGTCTAGCGGAAAGGCTCTAAGCGGGTTCGTGGTCTAGTGGTACGGTTCTAGGTTCCCGATTATGGCGTCCTGCGTTCGATTCCCGTCGGTGGTTTTTTAAAAAAATATATTAAGGTTATATTTGTTTTTTTTTTCTAAATTTGGGTTAGTTTTGGTTCATTGAGCCCTGGAGCGAGCGAAGCGAGCAGAGGGCCATGCGTGAAGTTAAGATTGACTTCGAAACTCGTTCGGGCCGATTCGTGACCTTGTTTTGTAGTGAGCTGTAGATGCTAGCACATGTTACAAAGGAAATTTATTCCTATGTAATGTAAAAAATAACATTTTGTTGTGTTAGAACTAAAAAATATAATCCATTGCTTTTTTTTAAATAGTATTTTTTGGCTTTTTGCCGAAGTTAGCACGGTATATTCTAAGCGCGTGCTTGTAAAATTCTCTACAGGTCTGGGTAAAATTAACTTTCTTTTATTTGTGACTTTTAATATGCTCAACTGTGAGCCTGTTTCTAGAGTCTGTCCATGCATTTTCGCAAAGCGAAAAAATGCGTTCAGTGGCCGCGTTGAACGCTGGAGTGGATGCGATAAATTGAAATATCATTAGAATATTTTTTAAATTTGTGCCGGAACTAAAAATTAGATTTAATTTTTCGATGGGCGTTTTGTTTTGCGGCAAATTTGATTCTTGATTGAAAATCGGGACATTTGGCGTCCAGCTATAAGTCTTGGCAGAACGTATTAAAATGTAAAATGGCCCCAAAAATCAACCCTAATCACAGATAACAACAGACACCGACAGGTCGCGACAGATCAGGCCAGGCCGCGCCTTTGAAGTTACCGACTTGCGGCGGATCGGGCGCGCAATCTCGGATCTTTCCGGGCGACCTCGGACGGCACCCTTCCCACGGCGTGTTGGCCCGAGCTGGCGCGGTCCGGCCTGTGATATCACGGGCCGTGGGAAGCCACCATTATATTTTCAACAGATGGTGGGGATCCATGAAAAAACCACTCTCAAAAAAATGACAACCTTGTTCTAATAAAAAAAGGTATTTCTCTTGCCTCAACGCGCATTATTAAAGTGCCATGGTTAGTGGAAAAGTTCATCACTTGTTCAAAATATATAGGGGACAGTATTAAAGGAAAAATAAAAGTCGCTAGATTGACACAGGAAAGGTTACATTTTTCTATAGGTTTTGCTGCATTAATAGTCTAAAATATCCATTTCTACATTTTTTTTTACTGATATCGGCGGCGATATTAACATAAAAGCATAATCGCCTAAATTAAATATATTTTACAAATTTATAGTGAATTTGTTGTACTACATAATATTAGGTTTTCAGTATAATATGACAACTTTTGTGATTTGCAATAAACTAAAATAAAATGATTTCTACGAATTGTAGTAAAATTAAAATAATTATTGTCAAAATAGAGTATATAAGTACATTTCAGACGATTCCGATGGATTTAATATATTAAAAGAAGAAGAATATTTATTTTCTAATAAGTATAAAATGACAACTTTTGCGCTTTTGATAAGATGCAACAGAAATCACCCTTGTCAACAAAATAATTGTCTCCACCAATTTTAGTACGATAAAAATTTTTAAAGTAGAATAATAAAAGTTTATGTCAAAGGTTTCCGGTAACTTGTTCTATTATATATTTCTGTTGGTTTTTGATAATCTGCAAGAAGAATTTCACCAATTTTATTACAATAAACTTCTTTAAAATATAATACCATAAGTTGTCACGGTCGGAAAAGAACGGTGTATTTGATTGCTAATTAAAATTAATTTTCATCTATCATTCTGCTATTAAAAATTTTGTTCGCCATTTTTTCCTAGTGAATAATTTTTCATTCAAAATTCTGCCAAGAATTCGGTTATAAAGAGAAAGAAGATTTTCTTTCCAAAGGTAAAGACTTTTTTTGGTCATTTTAATTTCGTTTGGGTCAATAAGCTGGACTTAGTGCCACTTTATACCATGAAACCTGGACCAAAGGGGTTCTATATGTTACACATTTCAAGTCACGAAAATAACACATGACACCAAAAGATACAAAAAATTCAACTTAAAATATCACAACCGAATTATATATAATAATTAAGGTCCCTATAATGAAAAATTTCCAGATGCAACCAGCCTGGGATTAAAGTCAATTATCTCGGTGAAATATTGAACAGACACAAAGGTTTAATATATAATAGGTATGTATAATTTTTTATACACACACTGTAAATATTATGTAGAAATAAGCTTTTAAACACAGAAAGCTCATTATATCAAACATTATACAAGAGGCGACCTCTATAGAGAAATTATTAAGCTTGAGGCAAATATCAATCGACTATTGCCTTTAGAGTTTTCATTGTATTTCCAGAATTCGTAGAAATAAATATTCATCATGTATTAACCTTTACAGTTAAATGTATTTTCCATAATCGATATTTCAGTAGTATTTACTGTCCTGACCGCAAGGGAGCGGTCTTTGTATTTGATCTGGTTTTCTCTATTAAAATGACTGAAAACTATAACCCAATTTACTTCATTTATATGTATATTCAATTACTTACATAATTTTTCCTTAATAAAAAACAAAAAATTGTATATGTAACTTATTGCACTGATTTTGGCATAACAATTTTGGTGTTTCTGAGGTTTAGCATAATATGCAATTACTTACCTTATGCAGCATTATTGATGCTATCCAACCGCTGTTTCATACCTTTCACAGAGTGGAAAATGCCAACTTCCTTCATCAAATAACTTTAGATTGGACAGATTAACGTCCTCTGAAAGGTATAGGAATGGTGAAAATATATTGCTTTATAAAATTATTTGGTGAAGACCGATGATAGAGTTTAGATGGTCCTATATTAAACAACTTCATTTGGTTAAAATTTTTACAAAAACTAATTTAATTTTAAATAAACTTTAAATTAAACGTATCATCGGATAATTGGCCAGTATTTATTTATTCCCCTTAAAATTATACTTGGTAAGATTTTCAGTCTAGATCACTGGACGGTCGAAATAATCTTTGTATCACATACCAGGCCTGCTCTTTCAAAACGTGACATGTGCATTTTTTTTTAATTTTACAGGAAATACAGCGTTTTCTATTAAGTCGTATCTTCTTTCAGTTCATGAGAGCAATTTTTATCTCGGTGACAAAACGTACCTAGTAATTCAGTAATATTACAGTTAAAATTGTAATATATATTGGTAGGGATATTAAGAATAGCATAAATATTAGTAAACTAAAAAGTGTCCACCCCTAACGTGTGTGCTTCATCCTTTACAACATTGTTTCCACTTTTTTTTTCAATGTATATACGTAGCAGTGCATGGCAGGTAAAAGTTCTTATATACAAAGTTGTTCGTCATAAAATTCTCTACAAAAATGGTTCTATATCAATTTCCCCTAAAATGTCTAATTGTTTGGTAAATAAAGCGCAAACGAAATAAGGGCGGGTATTATAATTCGTTAAATATATGTATGGCTTATTATCCAAAGAGCCCAAACTGATCTTTTCCAAAAAAAGTAAAAATATAAATCGGTAATCACACTCGACAGTGTAACAAGTTTTATTTTCTCCCACTACACCTACTGTGACGACTTAAGGTCACTTCGATAATGCATTCCTCTTAGGCCGGGCGCCAAATGTAAATCACGGCTGTTGTCAGTGCCTGCTAGAGGTGAAACTTTTTCCTTAACAAACGTATTTTGCCACCGACGGGAATCGAACGCGTACCTCCCGTATCACAATCACAGCACCATCAGACCTGTTGAGAGCAATTCAGTGGATCTAAAGACATGGGTAATTCTGATACGTGGTAAAACACCCCTTGACATTCAGAACAGCAATCGCAGCACCGCATTACTGCCTTAGACCATTAAATGGTCTAAGATTACTACTATACCGTCTATGTAGGGTCCGTGACTATGTCTTCCGGTTGTGCCCTCTAACATATACTCAGATGCCATATACGTAGCGCTACGCATCTATTTCCTCTGCTGGCCGTTTCCCAATCACACGTTTTCGTATTCCCCCTCCTGTCGCCGCTAACGCACTCATCAAACTCCCCTGACGCGATATAAATTTTCGTAACGCTTGAAAATTGACAAGCATCTAGCTGCACCAGAATGAATTTCGATTGCGAAGCTTCGCGCATGATGAAACGTTGAAAATTTCACCTCACCTATGGCCCTCCACAAAACTAACCAAACTTGATCCTAGTCATGCCCAAAATGATGATTTTTTTTTCTTTACAAACAACTTTATAAAAATAAAAAAAAACATCTCTCGCAACTGATGGGAATCGAACCCGGGCCGTCGTATCACAAGCAGATCGTACTAACTACTGCGCCACCAGGCTTGCTGAAAGTAACTTATTAAAAATTGAAAGCCTTTTGCCAAATGTGTGTCAAAAACTGAGCATGCGCGAAGCTTCGCAATCGAAATCCATTCTGGTGCAGTTAGACGCTTCTGAAAATTGTTGCGCCGTCGCGTCGCATCAGTAAAGAAGTTTCACTTCAAGTGGATTAGGACTACTGGGGACACCATGTAAAAAAGCGTCAAGTACTTTACCTTTGGGGTGGTGTGGAATCAAATACGATCCATATACAATATTACTTCTTCTTTAAAAATTCAAAAGTTTTATAGGATTTACAGAGTGGAAGTGGTAAATTTATTTTAAGTTTAAGTGAGGCCAGTAGCCTGCTGCCAACTTTTTGGCGTTCAGCATTGGACTTTAGATTGCATTTACTGTGTTAGCCGGAAGTAACCCTTATTTATAATACGCCTTATTTCTCACATTATTTTTAATTTGAGGAAAAAAATTATAGGAATGTTTTTTATAGAAAATATTATAAGGAATAATTTTCTATAAAGGTTTTTTTTATCAAAAAGAGCACCGTTCTCGAGATAATCTAGAAAACTTGAAAAAGTTGGCAAAAACGACGTCCTAGGGGATGAAGCACACTATTTAGGGGTGGGAATTTTTCAGTTTAGTATTTCTTGTGTCATCCCTAATATCCCTACCAATTTTCAAAGCTTTCTGAAATGTGTCCGATATAAATCGTAATATTACAGAATTATAGTACGTGCCCTGAATGTTTGTATATCAAAATTCAAATTCAAAATTTCAAATTCAAAATAGTTATTTATGCAACAAGTGTGTAAAGTGAATCTTTTTTTATGAATGGGAATATTGTCCCATGACAATCCCATGAATAAAAAAAGGGTACTTTACACATGAGTAGCATACAAAATTTTTTCCACTATCGAAAAATATATGAAAAAATAAAAATAATGTTATATTACTTTACGCACTAGTGCGTAAAATATATTATTTTACGCTCTGCCTTAAACGTCAAAAAATGTCAGTAAACGTCAAAGAATATGTCAGCTTTACTTTACGCACTAGTGCGTAAAATACCTTACTTTACGCACTGCACATTAAAAAGGCCTATTTTACGAATCTTAGAGAGTGCGTAAAGTGAGTATTTTACGCACGGTAGTAGAAAAAATATTTATTACCAACCAGTGAGATTTCATATCAAGAATTACATTTTACACCAAAAAAAAAGCAATGGCGGTAATACGGACTGCACCGCGATTTCAAAACCGATAGCACAAGACGCTCATACGCCTGTGTGGAACAGCCCGTGATATAATAAACTAAAGTAAACTAATATACATACATATAAGTAGCTAATATTTGCAATAAAATACTAACGAGTATGATAAACGGGCAAGGAAGCATCCGGCCGAGCGCGGGAAGGGAGGAAGAAGCGAATAGTGTTTTTTTTAAATCGTTGATAATAAATATCAATTTCAATTTCAACAAGAACAGCAATGATATATATGAGTCATTTTTTCATTTAATTAATTGCCTTCATTTCTAGGCCAAGTACTTTTGCTCATTTAAAAGATACCGTCTCACACAAACCGAAAACCTTCCAGGACAAAGTTCCTTCACATTATTTGGCAATTCATTCCACATTTGAGCAGCTACATACAAAGAGGATTTTTGAAAATTAATAGTTTTATGTTGAGGAACCCTAAAAAGATGAGTATTTCTAGTATTATGAGGGTGACCATGCATATGAAATAATTTTTTTAAATAAGGAGGCTGTCCAGTCTTCAAGATTGTACAGATGATATTTCCTAGGGTTACTCATATTTAAAATAGAATTGTTATTCAGGTAAGGTGTAATATGATTCCTATAAGGTATACAATAGGAAAAACGCATACAGCTATTCTGTAGTTTTTTAATTGTCCTAGATAGAGCTGAAGATATCGAGTCAATATGGACGATGTCGCCATAATCCAATAATGAGAGTATGAGTGTATTGCAAAGGAAATATTTTGTCTTTGATGGCAATGCCCTCTTCAAATGGTATAAATTTTTCAGTCTCATATAGGCTACTTTAAGTTTATTCTTAATGTGAGTTTGGAAGGAAAGACATGAGTCTAGCATAACACCTAGATTTTTTGCCTCTGCCACTATGGGAATATTTTCATTATTAACATTAACTTGGAAATTAGCAGAAATGTGCGGCAAATGACGTTTAGTGCTTCCAAAAAATATTACACAAGACTTAGATGCATTTAGTGTTAAATTATGATTTTTTGCGAATATGTTTATGTTTTGCAAATCACCGTTAAATCGGTCTCAAGATTGAGGTATATCTGACATAGAAAAGGGGATGTACATTTGAGGGTCATCTGCATATTGTTGTAATTTTGCGTACTCCAAACAGTCTTTCATGTCAGCCATATAAAGAGAAAATAACAAAGGGCCCAGAATAGAGCCTTGTGGTACCCCAGATGTCAATGCTAAATAATTCGACTTTTCGGATAATTTTTTTTAATTAGAACACAATGGTACCTATCCTTAAGGTACGATTCAAAGAACGCCCTTGAGCTTTCTGAAAATCCATTGTAATGCAACTTGGCCAGAAGCATACTATGGTCAATAGTGTCAAACGCCTTACTGAAATCCAAGAGGGCCATACAAGTTAACTGTTTAGATTTCTCATTATTCCTTATATCATTAACAGTATTAACAAGGCTTGTCGTTGTACTAAAAAATTTACGAAAACCAGAATGGCAACCTGGTATAATATTCAAAGAATATACGAAATCATTAATTTGATTACAAATGTGCTTTTCCAGAATTTTTGAAACCACAGGCAAAATACTTATTGGTCCAATATCCCTGTTTTCCCTAGGGTTGACAATTTTAGGCAATGGTATTATTATTGCTTTTTCCATTCATTAGGAAACGTATTATTCAATATACAACTATTAATAATATTTATCAATGGCTTCATACAATAAGGCAAACAGAATCTAAGATCCCTAATTGATAGTCCGTCTTCACCCACAACATTAGTGCCTATGCTATAAATGATTTTAAAAATAGTTTCCTCATCAATCAGATTAAAATTCAACTCATTTTCGTGTTTACTGCATTTGTAATAATCAATTTTTTCTTGAGAAGTACTATTAGTATCACCAATACAGTTTGAAAAATAATTATTTAATAGGTAATTATTCAAGTTGTCATGTAAGTAGATTTTCTTACTTCGTGTTAAATTAAGTTTTTTGCACCGTTCCAGAAATCTGCACCGGTTTTTAAAGACATGTGATTAAAATATGCAATTTTCTCCCTTATTATCGCATGTTTGGTATTGTTTCGGAGCTGTCTATAATACTGCAACTTAACCGGGGTTTTTTGTTTAACATAATTGGAACGCGCCTTGTCTCTCAGTTTCATTAAAAATTCTATATCACTTGTAATCCAAGGAGTGAAGGGTTTGTCCTTAATGATTTTGTTTTTAAATGGTGCATGCTTGTCAATTAATTAGAGAATATTGTTGTTAAAAATTCTAAGCTTTTCGTTCATATTACTCGTGTAATAAATAATATTTTATTGCAAATTGCGGGTGTCATTTTCAAATGCGTTTATGTTAACGTTGTGATAATCCCTAGCTCTAACACTTCTATTATACTACTGTTTGCCAAATGAAAGAACCTGGACGAAAAGAATTCGGACAAAAATGTCCTCGCTTATTTAGATGCTGCCACATTTTTTTCCCAATAATCCTAATTTATTTTCTGTCTAGTTCCCTATAGTGAATTTACATATTTAAATTTCCTACTTGAACACTTAATTTTGTTATTTTCCTTAATACTACTCTCTTCTCTTATTTACTATTATATTTACACAGGGAAATACGGAATACGGAATAAGTATACTCTAATATTTATAATATTTATATTTTATTCGCCTTCAAGGTATTTAAAATACGCGACAATAGGCAACAGTGCGACGTTTACTTGATTTTTAGCGGGGAGGCAGTTTCGTGATTGGTCGCAGGATATATTAAATACACTTTGACCCTAGACCAACACCTAATTTTTTTACATATTTCAAAATTTCGGCAGCGACTTGCTTTAGCCATTGGCGTGGAAATTGCAACTGTGTGGCTATTTATATTATTTGGTTTGTAGGGTCTGATGATATATAGGTTTTGTCGATTTTGCAAATTCTGTTTTTTCACTAGAAAGGGGGTGTCCTATATAGTAGTTTAAGCCAGAAAAGCCGGAAGGTCCGCTACATTTCAACCGAAAAAATGCCCTCAAAGTTCGAGTCTTGACACAAATTTTCAGCACCACTTCACAAAAGCACTAGAAATATAGACAAAACACATCTGAAAATCAATTGTCGGGTGAAAATATTAACTAGGATACATTTGCGTCGAACGAAAGACCTCCGTTTTGTTCCGATCCTAATTTAAAGCGACTCATAACCCCATTAAACAAAATTAAATTTTACGTGTAAATATCCATCTTCTTACTGTCAACTGTCACAATAGCCAAAACAAAATTTTTTAAGAATGCACACTGTTGCCAGACGTTTATTGTAGTTTCGTTGGCAAAATTCATTAGGAAAATGGTGCGCTATGAGCGCAGCCTATTCACTACCAGCTAGTCATCTTGCGGCGGCATCCTTTGATTTGGGAAAGTCAATAACCAAGTTTTGCAAATTTTAGAAGAGGGTCATGACTCAATATTGTTTTAAACGCCTGGGCATCTGAATAATACTTTTGACAGTTCGTTTAATTTAAAATATGCTTTTTATCGTCTAAAATCCGTTTAAAAACGATTTTAAAACGCACAATTGTATAAAAATCCGAAATTTCCGAACCTCTCAGGGCGATAGCCGAGGCTTCGGACGAATTTGTCATGAATTTTGAAGCGAAAATTCATTTTAAATTCACACACTCCAACTTTCCGATTTCGATAGAGTTGACTAGCTGGTAGGGAATAAGCTGTGCTATAAGTGTCTCTACTTTTTTTTATTTAGGTGAATGATTTTTTATGGCAGTAGCACATCCTATATTGCTCGATGAGCGGTGTGTGTGCGAAGATGTTGATTGACACGGTTCTTGAATAGTTAGTTAGAGGAACAGAGAACAGAGCATATTCGCATGTAACAGGCAAGATGTCCATTCGGCAATGCCGATCGTTTCTTCATATGTGACGTGAACGATAGCATTTAGTCAGATGTCGTGACTGTTACATAGAATCAACAAATAAGTCTAGAGTTATTTTAACACTTCATGCATGGCCCTCCGCTCGCTTCGTTCGCTACGGGGGCTCAACAAGCAGAAACTAACCAAGTGCTAACCAAAACTAACCCAAAATAAAAAAAATAAAATGAAAATTTTGCGTTAGTTTTGGTTAGCACCTGGTTGGTTTCTATTTGTTGAGCACCCGTATAAAGAGTGAAGCGAGCGGCGGGCCATGCATGAAGTGTTTAAATAATTGAAGACTTATTTGTTGATTCCATGTAACAGTCACGACATCCGACTAAATGCTATTGTGTACGTCACATATGAAGAAACGTTCGGCATAGCCGAATGGACATCTTGCTTGTTACATCCGAATATGCGTCCTGGGAGTGAGTTCCACAGTGATGCAGTGCGCCAGATAAAGAAGTTCTTGTAAAGCGATGTTCTAAGTGTTTCCAGTTGTACGACGAACCGGTGCGCTCTTGCCGTCTATCGTGACTGTCTGACAGGCGTTGTCAGGGGCGGGATAAGGCGGGCCAAATCCTGGAAACATCTGCCGTAAAAGTATCTGTAAAACTGGGATTTGTCGGTCACACGTTTGCGGTGTTTCAGACTATCCAGATTCCGGGTCACCGACGAGACGCACAACTCTCTTCTGAATGGAATCCAGTAGCTTTAGGGTGTGCTCTGGCGTGGCACCCCAGATGTTTCAAATTCAAATTCAAATTTATTTGTGTTCAAAACATACAAAATTTCTTACAAACGTCATATAATACATAATACTAATAATATTAAATACAATATAGAATCATATCCACAATTAAAAAAAAAATCACTATGAACTAGATTACACACAAGAGTCAGTCTAGGGTAGTATAAACGAAAACATAAAAAGAGAACACTATACTTACAATATTCTTAGAAAATTATTTGGTCATTTGTAAATTCCTATATCTCATAGTATGCCTTATAATTAGGAAAGCTTTTATTTGGAGCTGAAATTTATTTATGTCTAGATTTCTAATATGCTAAGGTAATTTATTATAAAATTTTGGACCATAAAAATTCTAACCATTTGCTGACCTGTACAACCTTAGATAGTCTGCATCAATGTTGTTTCTAAAACTAGTCATATGAGTATGTGTATGTACATAAAAATTATATTTAGAGGTGTTCTTTTTAACATACATGAGACACTCAAAAATAAAAAGAGAGGTTAAAGTAAGAATTCTATTTTCCTTGAATAGTGGTTTACAATGAGCTCGGTTGTTCACACCAGATATAACTCGAACTGCTGCCTTTTGAAGTCGAAAAACAGGTAACTGGTTACCACAATGACCCCACACTAATACTCCATATTGTAAGTGAGTTTGAAAAAAGACAAAGTAAGCCATACAAAGCATCTCCTTTGAAACACTTTTTTTCATTTGGCGGAGTAGATAAAGGTTTTGAGAGAGTTTACTGAAGAGGTGTTCCATATGTGATACCCAGGTCAGCTTGTAATCAACATAAATGACCAACAGTTTAACTGGACCGGTAGGCACAGTTTCTTTTCTGAGTGAAACTATCAAGTTTTGGGTTTTGTCTTCATTTAGTTTGAGTTTATTAGAGGAAAACCATTGTTCTGCAGTATGTAGTGCACTTGTTCGAGCAATATATAATGAACTTAGGTGTGTGAGCAATATTCTAAGCCCGGTCTTATTTGCGCTTTGTAAACCAAGAGCAACTGCTGTGGTGTATATATTTTTTGTTGCGAAATAGCGTACCAAGCTTCTGGGAGGCTGATTTTGCGACGTTAGCAACGTGGTCATGTCAGGACATATTGCTGTTCACCGAGACCCCCAGTAGTCTGATTGAATGAAGATGAAGGGATGGTCGATCCTGCCATAATGGTTGCGCCCCCGAAGCGAGCAGAGGGTCATGCGTGAAGTGGAATATTAAATATACTTAAATAGTAAACAAACACTGTTATTCCCCATAAGAAAATGTGCAACTTTTGGAAACACTGTGCAAGCCCCCCGTGTCGGTTACTAAAATTTCATTATTTTCACGTTACAACTTCGATATTTTCACGTTACACCTGGAAAAGTCGTAGAGGAAGTTTGCACTTCTAGGGCAATTAAGGCTCAAAACGCGGATATTTTTTCGGCTCAAATGTGGCGAATCTTCCGATTTTATTGGCTTAAGCTACTCTATAGGACACCTCTTTTCTAGCAAAAAAAAAGAAAATTTGCAAAATCGACACAACCTATATATCAGACCCTTAATTTGATGATATCCTTGAAGATTTTTAACCTTTCTTATATTTTTCTTGCATTTGGTGATTATTATACGCGGTTAACTAATTTTTATATATTTCGGAACTCCCTTAACTGAACTCTCTAAATTAATATTTTTATTACAAAACAATTCCGAATGTTCTATAAAGAGCGTTTTGGAACATACTTGCTTCAATATTGCCTAACTTTTAAAACAACTAGAGAATTTATATGAATTAGGTACGATAAACCGTTTTTTTTCCAAATTAAGCGACGTCATCAATGACGTAAATACAAAACCTTCGGGAAACGAACTCTACTTATTACTAAAACATATTTATGTAATACATACAACAAATATCATAGAATACTATCCTTATTATGAAAATGAGGTATTATTGTATGACATATTTTGTACTATAAGATAATATATAAAAATATAAAAATAACTGTAATTAATTTTAACGTCTTAAACTAATCAATATTATCAATAATAATATGGTAAGAATAACCTCGTGCGCCTATGGGAAGGCAAGATTTTTACATGCTAGTCCTCTACCCCCTTCAGTCGTCGTTAAGGTTCACTGGCTTGGCGCACTATATTTGCCCTTGGGTAAATTTAGTGCAGCGTATACCAAGTTGTGATCCGTGATTGTTTCTGATATAAAAATAGATCTGGCCTCTCTGCATTCCAGATTATTGCTAATAATAATAAAATCAATAAGCGTCGAAGTGTTCGTTGAAATATTTATTCCAGTTGTCTCTTTAATTAGCTGAGTGAGGTTATATGTTTCTAATAGGGATTCAAATTTTTCTTTCCAAGCAGAAGGTTTCAAGAGATCTATATTCAAGTCACCCAAAAATATCACACAATCATAATAGGGCACTGAAAGGCTGAAAAGATCCTCCAAGAAATCAAAAAAACTTTGAAGGATCGTAGAAGGTCTATATAAATTGGTGACTAATATATTTTTTTTATTTAAACAAAATTTAAAACTTATATATTAAGTTACATTAGATATATTATTATTATTAAAGGTTACCAAACTGTATTTTATATATTTTTTAACATAAAGACCTACACCCCCTCCCCGACCATCTCTATCTTTCCTAACGAAATTATAACCTGGAATATTGAACGCAAAAACGCCATTCTCCGAAAATAACCACGTTTCTGATAAACCTAAAATATCGAAATTGTAATCAGTTACATAACTTACAAACTCATCAAATCCAGTGTTTATGGAACGAATATTTAAATGCCCAGTAATTAATTTTTTTACCTTATTTATTTTATTTAAAATACTAGAGTATGACTGATTTTGCTGGTCTTGTACTCTCCCACCATCATCTCAAAGCAGTCCATCCAACAGACAACCCACGCTCGTCCGAATCACAGCCCCGCGATGTCCCTAAATAAATAACATTGCCAAGTATGTAATCTAACCCTAAAATTTTACCTAAATTAAGAAAAATATGTTTGATATTTTCTTTAAGAAATCTCATAGGTACCTAAGAATCTAAACATACAAACTATAGTTCAAGTCGGAAATAATAGTCAGTGACTCATTTTTAGTTTTAAGGCACGCCTCGAGGGGTAAGGGAAGAGAGAAGGAAATTCCAGCGGCGGATACAATTGCTTTGTAAATTAATATGTTATAATAACTATATAATGGAATAGTAATAAGTAAACTTAGGCAAATATCCACTTAAAAAAATAAAGTTTATGCACATACATATGCATGATTTTAGTCTAAAATATGCGAAAAAACGTATATTTAAAATTATTCCTAAATCTAGTAATAAGCAACAAAATTGTACTACAAACAAATAGTAAAATATTCATTAGGGCTAGGAAAAAACGAGTCATGGATGATAAGGGGTTCTTCTTATCATAAAATATCATATTGAAGGTTGCATCGAAGTTTACATCAAAAATCAACAAAACTTTAAGTTTACTACTCGTTATCGGAGGTTTGATCAGAATTTGATTCAGAATCATTACTATCACTACTTTCGGAACCAACATTGATAATAAGAGGTTCAACTCTAACTTCGACCGTAGTATCCAAATCCCACATTTTTTGTTGAATTGAAAATGATAAATAAAAACGCAAAAATGTGATTTGCGTTGAAATTCATTTACTTTAAAAATGTAAAAATACAAACACACGAGTGTTTATAATATAGGTATATAATTAAAGAAATGCATTTTTAGCAATAATATTAAACATTATCATAATTAAAACAAAAATAAATAAAAAAATTAAGCGAGTCTGCTAGTACTCGAGACGAATGTGTAAACATATCCTATAACGACATCGGTTGTAAAAAAATGACAGCAGCAGTCTCACATGATGAGTTCCTACTGGACTCTCATGAAATCGGTTTTGTAATCGGGAGACTGTCCAATTTGTCAGAATATCTGTTAGCTGTAACTCCATTAGTGTATGTATTCATTTTGACAAATAAATGTTATTTGATTTGATTTGATTTGAAGTTATGTTCCCAAGCGGTAACCCATCCAAGTACTAATCACGCCCGACGTTGCTTAACTTCAGTGATCGAACGAGAACTGGCATTTTCAACGCGCTATGGTCCTTACCTGTACATTTTAGCATGTTCATAGAATAAAAACAAAAAGATTCGCATTTATAATATTAGTTAAGATTCTTTAATAATACGCACTGGCAGCTTTGGAGCGGATTAATTCACTGCACAAATTCGACACGAAAATCTAATGCCACCAGGAATAACATCAACATATGGACACAGTATATTTACCTTATAATCTGGGCCGACATCCTTTGATTTGGGAAATCAATATCCAGCTTTTTCAAATTTTACTGCTTTAAACGTCTGGGCATCTGAATAATACTTTTGACAGTTCGTATAATTTAAAATAATAATATGCTTTTTTATCGTCTAAAATCCGTTTAAAAACGATTTTAAATGGCAAAATTGTATAAAAATCCGAAAATTCGGACTTTTAAGGGCGATAGCCGTGCCTTCGGACGAATTTGTCGTGGATTTTGAAGCGAAAATCAATTTAAATTCAATCGTCTATTAAAAATAAGCTGTGATATGGATCTAAATACACTGCGAATATAATATAATAAAAATAATACTTTGACGGTTCATTTAATTTTAAATATGTTTTTTTATCGTCTAAAATCCCTTTGAAACTTTTAAATGGCAAAATTGTATATAGTACAGTCCTAGCGGCTAGAATCGGTTTACACATTTCGGTTCCATTTGCCGAGATTTACCCTCATACCGCCGCGTAAGATGTTTACACATCAAAAACTCAAGGGCATTCAAGATCAAATTACCTCAAAGTCATTCAAGGTAAAGGACACCACAAAACAGTTCCAAGGACCTTCAAGGTCATACACGCTTGGAGCAATCTCAAGGTCACATGCGCGACCTTCAACAAAAACTCAAGGACATTCAAGGTAAAATGTCAAGGACATTCAAGGTGAAATTAGGCCAATGTGGTTCAAGGTCGAATACACTTAAGACCAAGTGGGCGGGGTCTATTTCAAAGTCACCGGAGGGGGATGAGGGGGCAAAAAATTGGAGGGGGAGAATTGAGGCCGTCTATAGCACTCTACTGTGGATTAATTCACTGCATACTTTCGACAGGAAAATCTACAAAGCTTGTTCTTTTACCAGCTACTCATCTTGGGCCGACATCCTTTGATTTGGAAAAGTCAATAATCAAGTTTTGCAAATTTTAGCAGAGGGCTATGACTCAATACTGGTTTAAACGTCTGGACATCTGAATAATACTTTTGACAGTTCGTTTAATTTAAAATAATAATGTGCTTTTTTATCATGTAAAATCCGTTTAAAAACGATTTTAAATGACACAATTGTATAAAAATCGCAAAATTCGGACTTTTTTACGACGATAGCCGTGGTTTCGGACGAATTTGTCGTGGATTTTGAAGCGAAAATTCATTTTAAATTCAACCGTCCATTAAAAAAAACAAACTTATAGAAGGAAAATTATAGAAGAGGGCCATGACTGAATATTGTTTTAAAAGTCTCGCTATCTGAATAATACTTTTGACAGTTCGTTTAATTTAAAATATGCTTTTATATCGTCTAAAATCTGTTTAAAACCGATTTTAAATGGCAAAATTGTATAAAAATCCTCAATGCGACGGGCTTATAATGTCACAATCGGCTTACACATTTCCGTCCTATTTGCCGAGATTTACCCTCATACCGCCGCGTAAGATGTTTACACATCAAAAATGGGTAGATATGAAAACAGAAAAAATTACCCTTCACTTTTAGATAGGAAAATCTATTAATATAATATAATTATCGTCAAAAGCGATCTTATCGTGCGGGTCCAAAGGTCACAATTTTCAGTAAAAACTTCATTTGTGGCAGATTTTGCGTGTAAATTCTGTCAAAGTAATGACATTTAATGAAAAATAATAATAAATAAATAAATAAATAATAAATAAAAATGTGACCTTTGGACACGCACGATAAGACCGCTTTTGACTATATATACCCATAACGTTACTGTAATATTTTTAACCTGTTCTGATTCTGTTTAGCCCGTTTTGGCTATTTCTAGTCACTTTTGGTTAGTCTCTCAAACAACTTTCCGTTAGTTCCAACTTATTGATATGTAAACATCTTACGCGACGGTATGAGGGTAATCTCGGCAAATGGGACGAAAATGTGTAAACCGATTCTAGCCACTAGGGCGGTATTATATACATTTTTGCCATTTAAAATCATTTGAAATGGATTTTAGATGATAAAAAAACACATTTTAAATTAAACGAACAGTCAAAAGTAATATTTATTAATTATTATATTCGCAGTGTATTTGGATCCATAGCACAGCGTATTTTTAATGGACGGTTGCATTTAAAATGAATTTTCGCTTCAAAATCCACAACAAATTCGTCAGAAGCCACGGCTATCGTCTTAAAAAAGTACGAATTTTTGGGTTTTTATACAATTTTGTCATTTAAAATCGTTTTCAAGCGGATTTTAGATGATAAAAGAGCATATTATTATTTTAAATCAAACGAACTGTCAAAAGTATTATTTAGATGCCCAGACGTTTAAAACAATATTGAGTCATAGCCCTCTTCTAAAATTTGCAAAATTTGGTTATTGACTTTCCCAAATCTAAGGATGTCGGCCCAAGATTACTAGGTAAATAAGCTGTGTCCATATGTTGATGTTATTCCTGATAGCATTAGATTATCGTGTCGAATTTGTGCAGTGAATTAATCCACTCCGAAGCTACCAGTAAATATTATTAAATAAACCTAACTAATATTATAGATGCGAATGTGTTTGTTTGTTTGTTTCTTACGCTATCACGCATAAACTGTTTCAATCAACATGAAATTTTGTACAGATATTTTCAAGAGTGTAGTAAAGAACATAGGTTTAGCTTTTACCCGGGGCTTCGTTCGCGTTGATTTTTTATTATTTTAAACTTGGTTATTAAACGTAATTTTTATTCTATGACCAACCTAAAACGTACAGGCCTTAGCATGTTGAAAATGCCAGTTCTCGTCCGATCACTGAAGTTAAGCAACGTCGGGCAGGGTTAGTACTTGGATGGGTGACCGCTTGGGAACACAACGTGCTGCTGTCATTTTTTTACAACCGATGTCGTTATAGGATATGTGTACACATCAGTGTCTCGACTACTAGCAGATTTGCTCATTTTTTTTAGTAATTTGAACTGACTCCGATACGTTATAATCAAATTTAATCTTTTTAGTTAGTTTTGGTTAGCCACAAAAATTCGGTTTGTTTTGGTTAGTTTTACCTTACTTTAATTTTTGCGATTTAATCCGATACGGTTTAGCCCGTTTTGGTGCTTTTGGTTACTTGTGATTAGTTTTGGTTAGTCATTCAATTAGCTTTCGGTTAGGTTTAGTTAGTTTTAAATTATTTTAGTAATTTGAACCGGTTCCGATACGTTATGGTTAATTTTAGTTAGTCGGCAAAATTCGGTTCATTCAAGTTCGTTTCACCTTATAAGCTTAATGTTTTTAATCTGTTCTGATACCTATGTTTTAGCCCATTTTGGTGCATTTGGTTACTGTTGGTTAGTCGTTCACTTTCGGCCAATTTCAGTTAGTTTTAATTTATTTTAGTTATTTGAACCGGTTCCAAAACGTCATTACCAATTTTAGTGTTTTTGGTTAGTCACCAAAATAAGGTTAATTTGAATAGAACTTACTTCAATATTTTTAATTGTTTCGATACGTTTTAGCCCGTTTTGGTGCTTTTAGTTACTTTTGGTTAGCTTTGGTTGGTTATTCAATCAATTTTCGGTTACTTTCAGTAAGTTACAATTTATTTGAGCCATTTGATTCCGATACGTTAAAACAATTTAAACGTTTTTGGTTAATAATGCAGAATGTAGGTCGTCGCAAAATTCGGTTAATTTGGGTTAGTTACTTATTTTATTCGTAATCTGTTCTGATACGTCTTAGCCCATTTTGGTTACTCTTGATTAGTTTTGGTTCAGTTTAGTTAGTTTTAAGTTATTTTAGTCATTTGAACCGGATCCGATCCGTCATATCCAATTTTGATGTTTTTGGTTAACTTTAGTTAGTCGCCAAAATTCGGTTAATTGTTAGTTTCAACTTGTTTTAGCCCCTTTTGATGCCTTTGGCTACTTTTGGTTCATTTTGGTTAGTCGGTCAATCAACTTGCGGTTAATTTCAGTTAATTTTAATTTATTTTAATCATTTGGACCAGTTCCGTTACACTATAACCAATTTTAGAGTTTTTGGTTAGTCACCAAAATTCGGTTAATTTAAGTTAGTTTTAACTTACTTCAATATTTTAAATCTATTTCGATGCGTTTTAGCCCGTTTTGATGCTTTTAGTTACCTACTATTGGTTAGTCGTTAAGTCAAGTCTCAGTAAAGTTCAGTTAGTTTTAATATATCTTAGTCATTTGAACCGGTTCCGGTACGTTATAAGCAATTTTAATGTTTTGGTTAGTTTCAGTTAGTCGCCAAAATTCGGTTAATTTGGGTTAATTTTAACTTACTTCAATATTTTTAATCTATTTCGATATGTTTTACCTGTTTTGGTGCTCTTAGTTACTTTTGGTTAGTTTTGATTAGACATTCAATCACCTTTCGATATGTCATAAGCAATTATAATGCTTTTGGTTAGTTTTGGTTAGTCACCTAAATTCGGTTAATTTGGGTAAGTTTTAACTTACTTCAATCTTTTTAATCTATTTCGATATGTTTTAGACCGTTTTGGTGCTTTTAGTTATTTTTGGATAGTCATTCAATCATCTTTCGGTTACTTCCAGTTAGTTCCAATTTATTTTAGTAATTTGAACCGGTTCTGATACGTTATAAGCAATTTTAATGTTTTTGGTTAGTTTTGGTTAGTCACCAAAATTCGGTTAATTTGGGTTAGTTTTAACTTACTTCAATATTTTAAATCTATTTCGATACGTTTTTGCCCGTTTTGGTGCTTTTCGTTAGTTTTGGATAGTCGTTCAATACACTTTCGGTTAGTTTCAGTTAGTTCCAATTTATTTTAGTCATTAGAACCGATTCCGATACGTTATAATCAATTTATGTTTAAATAAACAAGCTAACACGATCTCTCACGCGTACGACGGACGTTATGTGTGGCAAATGTAGCATGCACTTTTTCACGATTTGAGGCCCTATTTAGGAAAACAGAAACATTTTCAATGTTAAAACAAAACGATAATCTAAACCCGCAAGCGCGACTATGCAACAGATCTCTCACAGGGTACATGCTCGTTTATTGTTGCAACGTTGCGACCTCCGCCCGACGGTCGTAAAATATCAGTATATTTACGACCGTCGTTGCGAACCTCTGTTAAAATACAGCTGCTTCAAATGCTCCGCGTAACGCGCGTATACGGGCCACTATGAATTTGGCAGCGGTGCACGTTTTGTGCCGGAACGCTGTGTCCGCATTTAGAATAAGCGGTATTTTGCGAGCATTTCATACCAGATTTATTGTTAAATATTAAATATTACTTTAAGCCGCTCACGTTGGTCTGTTTTCGAATTAGTGACTGACGTCACTGACTATTATTTCCGTCTCAAGGTATAAATTATAGATTTGGTACGTATTACCAGTATGCCACATCGGCCACTAATTAATTTTTTATAATATTAATAATGCATGAGTATATTAGATACTTCTAAATACGATACCTGAACTGATCGGTACTAATTATCACAATTACCATGCCCAAAAAAATATTGTTACACTTGTTCAGCAGATACATCAGCTCAAAAAAAAAACAAAAAATCAACAATTTCTCTCAATATATTAGAATAAAGAAGATTCTGAATAATGAGACTGAATTAAATACAATCGAATTAAAATTAAATGTATAGGTATATCCAAGCAGATATGTTTTCACGGAATTATGTCCTCTGTAAGGAAAATAAATATAACTTATATTTAACATACCAACACAATTACGTTGACAGACACCTAAACAATGCCTTCTTGTTGGCCAATCGCATCAACTAACCTTTCTTCTGAATAGATAAGCACTTTAACACAATTAACCATCACATAGACCCTTCCCACGGCAGTCCAACACGAATTCTTGAAGTGATTTCTAACGGCTTGGAAAAGTTTCATATTAACCGGATTTAAAAATTCGGTAACTAGAAATTTGGCTCCTTTCAATTTCCTTTTACTATAAAATATCCTGTCGCGAAGCCACCGCTGGCAAAACGAGACGACGACTGGCCTGGGTTTCGCAGCATCAAGTTTTTTTGGCGCCCAAGCGATAAGAAAAATTAATATTGGCTTTAACCACATCAACACCTATTGTTGTTGTTATAAACTCAATAATATTAGTATATATGTCGACATTTTGGTCCTCCTTCATGCCTTGTATCAATGCGCAGTTTTGATTGGCTGAAATAATAGGCTTGTCAACGTCAGACTTTAACTGTGTAATTTCAGATTTTAAGTCCGGTATACTGCTGAAAATGGATTTTTCGAAGTCAATAAATCTTTTATTTAATCAGGCCATTGTTTCCGGGTCATCCGGTGATTCTGTCGAGGTGGATCTTCCTCTAGCGCGGAGATCCATTTTGAAGCATTTCAGATCGTCATCAAATTTAGCCGCCATTGCTTAAATTCTATCGCTGAGCTTCTGAACATCTGCAGCCTGTTTGTTGGGAACTTCATCGGCCTTTGCTTTCCCCATCGTGAAAAGGTTATTAAAAAACACTCAAATATACTTTTAAAAGCACTTTGGCACACCGATTACTCTTAGACTCACAAAAATTCCAAAAAATTGTGCGACCGATGTGAATAGGCTCTAATTACTTTGCAGCGCCATCTACTATATCAACGTATACAAAACGTATATTCAACCTTGTGGTAAAACTCCCTTAGCTCAATTTTTTTTATAGTAAAACACCATAGATTTATTATTACATATTTTTATTTACAGTAAACAAACAACCCAAAAACATACTATGAAGAGGGAAGCAATCACAAAAAAATAAGACGTTAACATTGGTCACACAGACATTTGTAAAACTATGCTTGTTCAAGATATGGGAGCAGCGCTTCAATATGGGATACTTTATCGGCTGATTATCCATTTCTGAACTTTTTTCTTCACCCCCAATAGCTGAAAAATTCACAGCCCTTTACAAAGATGCAACCAGGGGAGACATTGAAAATACCGAAGCAGAATGCCAACGCTTGTTTAATTTGAGATCTCTGAAAGCTCATGATTGTGTTGAAAGCAATGGTTGATATAAATTTGGGTTAGTTTGGGTTAGATCAGATTAGATTACGTAAGTTTACACAATGACCCCACACTAATACTCCATATTGTAAGTGAGTTTGAAAAAAGATAAAGTAAGCCATACTGATATAAATTTGGGTTAGTTTGGGTTAGATCAGATTAGATTACGTAAGTTTAGTTTACCAAAATATACGATATACATGCATATTACTTCAAGGTTCGTTCTTTTCTACAGTTTATAACTTTAAGTGTGGTTGTAAAAAGAAAAATAACATTTGCATTCGTTTCGTCCCTCATTTCCCGATCTAGCGGTATGCAACACGACTAGTTTTTACAAATTATAATATGCATGTTGCTCGTTGTACATTGTAAAAGCGATAAAAAAATATTATATTAGATTCGTCTCTTAATCCCCGATTTAACGCGGTTAGTTTCACTTAGTATCAATTTATTTAAGTCATTTGAACCGGTTCCAAAACGTTATAATCAATTTTAATGGATTTAGTTAATTTTGGTTAGTTGGTCAATCAACTTTCGGTTAGTTTCACTCATTTTATTCATTTGAGCCGGTTTCGATACGTTATAATAAATTTTAATCGATTTAGTTAGGTTTGGTTAGTCGCTTAATAAACTTTCGGTTATAGTTTAACTTAGTCTCAACTTATTTCAATCATTTAAGCCGGCTCCGATACGTTATAATCAATTTTACTAGATTTGGTTAATGTGAGGTGAGTTTAGGTTAGTCCAATCATCTTTCGGTTAGTTTCACTTAGTCTGAACTTATTTGAATCATTCGAACCGGTTACGATACGTTATAATCAATTTTAATAGATTTAGTTAGTTGTGCTTAGTCGTCCAATCAACTTTCGGTTAGTTTCATTTAGTCTCAACTTATTTTACTAACTTGAACAGGTTCCGATGCGTTATAATCAATTTTAATAGATTTGGTTACCTTTGGTTCGTCGTCCAATCAACTTTCGGTTAGTTTCACTTCGTATGAACTTATTTTAGTCATTTGAACCGGTTCCGTTACATGATAATCAATTTTAATAAATTTGGTTAGTTTAGGTTAGTCGTCGAATCAACTTTCGGTTAGTTTCACATAGTCTCAACTTATTTCAGTCATTTGAACCGGTTTCGATACGTTATAATCAGTTTTAATAGATCTGGTTTGTTTTGGTTAGTCGTCTAATCAAATTTCTGTTGGTTTCGCTTAGTCTCAACTTCTTTTACTTGTTTGAGCCAGTTCCGATACGTTACAATCGATATTCGTGACGCGACCTTGAAAAATCACTCGCATGAAACCAAAGAAATATTCGTTTGAACCGGCGCCGGCGCACACTGGTCCATTTAGACTTAAACGTTGCAAAAAATGCGGGAGTTGCAAAATCGCAAAAATATGAAATAATAATAAGAGAAAATGTGTTTAAGTTAAAATTGGGTATCACTGAGTGGTTAAAGTGCACTAAAAGTTAGTAAAATAAATCAGATATTTATATTCAAAGAAATGTAATGAAATACTATGGATGATCTTCCTTATTACTGGTTTTAAAACTGGTTATTTCATAATAATTATGTCTCACAGGAATTGAAACATTAAACATTACTTTTACTTTAATAGGAGTGAAGACAGTACATACAAGGTAATAAAAGATAAAAAAAAATTCTCAATAAATAACAACTATACCAACAACAAACAACAACAACTATAGTAACATGTATAAATTATTAGATATTCTAGTCACTGCCTGAGTTATATTACTATGTTAAAAACATTTAGGTACATAATTTTAATTTTTTGACAAACAATAATTAATTTTGGCTTAACTTGTTACCAAAAAAATCAAACTAAGGTAACAATAGTTTTTCATTAAATCTTGCCATTAATCGCGGAAAATAAAACGGACTTTTTTTAGTTTGTGTTTTTTTTTTAACAAAAAGTAAATTGTCAAAAAAATTAGAAATATATCCAAAATGTATGCAATTTATGGAAATTTGTAATTACAAAGATAAATTTATGTTCCTTGGTATCCAAATCCTCCTTATTCAATATCACAATCGGTTGTGTTTAAACAGTTTAGGTTAGGCTGATTTTCAATCTTTTCATCAGAATTTGAAACTTTTGGGGCCTCAAGTAAGGTAAGTGTTTCGGGAAGTTTTTTTTTTGCGGTAATTTTCGTAAACTCGAAATCACATAGCCCGAAGAAACAAAGAGGCGACTCATAATATCTATAAGGGTGTTTCTTCTAGAAATTTTTCTGGAGAAATTTGATCTGTATTTTTTTACATCTTTATGTCTTGTCTCTTGCGCTTCTTCGGAAAGTTGTCCTATGGGAAGAAGGCATGCGTTTATTATACGTGTCCATGTATTAAAATTTTATGAATTGTAGGAGGCATTGATATCAAGGATATAATGAAACATAGATTTTAGCAGTGTCCAAAGAGTACTGTATAAATTTAGTTATATTTATGTCAAAACCGGACGATAAAGTTTGCAATATGATATAAAACCGATGAATAATGCCCAAGGGGTGACATGTAGGGATTGGTGTTTATGCCTAACAAGCATCTCCTCATAGAACAAAATCAACGAGTACGAGCTTTTTCTTAAATAAGCTTAAGCAAAAAAAGCTAGTGGAAAACTTTTCGTTGGACCACCATGTAACTGATGTTTCTAGGCGCATCCGCAATTATCCGCAAATTCTAATTTTTTTATTTTAAACGAAAAGGGTTGCAGAAGTTAAAAATTTAATAATCTTGATTGGGACTTGGAGGAACAGTAACAAATATACTTTTTCACTGTGACCTATGACAATTACTTTGACCCAATTAATTTACTCTTTGATAACCGCTAAATTATTTACTCTAGGTACACACAAATATAATAATAAACAAACCTTGCTCACCTCTATAACTGCAATGTACAATATCACACTTTGAAACAGGAACACACCTCTATTTTTAAATAATTTTTGACTGCATAATACTTAATCATTTAAAATCAGCAACATAACTATTATTTTTGACGTCTCGCTGACAGTATAAAACCAAAGCACAGGCTTTAAAATCATGGCCACTTATTATTTGGGGTACCTACCTACTTTCAGAACCTTAATAAATAATTATATATAATTCAATTTATTTTTTTACATTTATTGCCACTATTTTTAAAAAATGGACCAGTGTGGCGCCGAAACGTTATAATAATATTTAATGTTTTTGATTAGTTTTGTTTGGTCACGAAAGTTCGGTTTGTTTTGGTTAGTTTTAACATACTTTAATTTGTGCATCCTATTTCGATACATTTTAGCACGTTTTTGGTGCTTTTGGTTAGGTTTGCTTGGTAACTCAATTAGCTTTCGGTTAGTTTCAGTTAGTTTTAATTTATATTAATCGTTTGAACAGGTTCCGACACGTTATAATCAATTTTAATATTTTTGATTAGTTGCCAATATTCGGTTAATTTGGGTTATTTTTAATTTACTTTAATATTTTTAATCTGTTCCGATACGCTTTAGCACTTTTTGGTGTTTTTGTTACTTTTGGTTAATTTTGGTTAGTCGTTCAATCAACTTTCGGTTAACCTCAGTTAATTTATTTTAGTCATTTGAACTGGTGCCGGTACGTTATAACTAATTTTAATGTTTTAGGCTAGCTTTTGTTAGTAGCCAAAATTCGGTTATTAAGGGTTTGTTTTAACTATTCCGATACGCTGTAGCCCTTTTTGATGCTTTTGGTTAGTTTTGGTTAGTCGCTCATCCAATTTTCGGTTAATTTCAGTTAGCTTTATTGTATTTTAGTCACTTGAACCGACTTCGATACATTATAATCAAATTTAATGTTTTCGGTTAGTTTTGGTTAGTCGCCAAAATTCGGTTCATTTCAGTTAATTTTAACTTATTTCAATATTTTGGTACTTTTGGTTAGTCGTTCAATCAACTTTCGGTTAGTTTCAGTTAGTTCCAATTTATTTTAGTAAATTGAACGGGATCCAATACGTTATAATCAATTTTAATGTTTTGGGTTAGTTTTGGTTAGCCGCATAATTTCGGTTAATTTGAGTTTGCTTTGTCTTACTTAATTTTTTTTTAATCTGTTCCGATAGATTTTAATCCTTTTTGGTGCTTTTGGTTAGTTTGGGTTAGTAGTTCAATCAACTCTCGGTTTGTTCCAGTCAGTTTTAATTTATTTTTTTCATTTGAACCGATTCCGTTCGCATAAACTATAACCCAAACTAACAAAATCTCTCACGCGTATGAAGGAAGTCATGTGTGGCATGCACTTTTTCGCGGTTTGAGGCCCCATACTAGGATTACAAAAACATTTTCAATGTTAAAAATAAATCTTGAAGAGAATTTGAAAATGATGACCTTTTTAGAGGTTGTTTTCAACTTGGAAGTGCTAAGATTTCTTTTCCAGTCGTAGAAACCACCACATACATCACCGTATAAGGATTTTTTGCTTTGAGTTTGCCGTAATTATATTCTTAGGAACTATTGCTTTGCATTTTTTTTGTATTTTTCTGACATCAAAATTCTGTCGCGCACGAAGGTGTGCCCTTTGACTGGAAAGTTGTGGTTTACTTCATCAAAAGCTCCTTTTGCTATTGATATCAAACACACAGCAAACACAATTTGTTTTTTATTCTACGTCCCGTAGTTGTGAGGCCACAGAACTATTTTTTATCGATTTTACTTTGTGATGTGTAACTTATAGACAAAATGTCCCAATTTTATTATCCACGTTTCCACCGTTTGACGCCAAAAGCACCAGAAACCATTGCCAACTTCTAAATCCTGAATGTGTAAGTTCATGCATGCTAGTTATTGGAATAATACATTTGTGAGTCGACAAGCTGCGGTATATAAAATTGTTGTTCTATATCAAGGGCTATAACGTATACATCAGAATGCCTGGAATTTTGATAATCAGCTTACATTGACTTTTTAGCAACCTCAAGCTTTCTGTGATGTGTGTTATATTCTCTCATTATCGACAACTAAATTTTTTAGCCGCATATTCAAACTATTTTATATACAGAAGGTGTCAACACGAAGATTCTGTATTTGGTTAACCACTGTCTTAAATGCACTGTATGTTTGTTTACAAGTCAAAACGTTGAATGCGCAACTCTGTCGCAACTTTGTTAGCTCAATTTTTTATAGTAAAACATCCTAGATTTATATTTTTACAATCGAAAATCAAATAACTTTTTTGAAATGTATTATTAAAACGGAAATTATTCAAAAATGTTATATATAATCAAAAAAAGTTGAACTTTAACATAAGTCACACAGACTTCTGTACAACTTTTATGAGTTTTGTTCCAGACATTGCAGTATTGATTTAATATGAGCCAATTTACGATCTTTTTTAACTCCAGTAGCCCTCCTGGCTTGAAAATGTTAACCTTTATAAAGTTCAGGGCTCAAACATCGGTCAGTCTGGCGCGGCTTTTAAAGAACATACAGAGGTCGGAATATTCATCAATGAGCTAATGTTTTGTTACTGAATCCCAATTTTGTTTATTTTGTCCGTACGGTCATGAAGGAAAATAATGTAGAGAGAAACTAATGAGGGGGTATTAAGAAGCCTAGTTTAGTGAAAGAGAAGGTGGTAGAGCGGTAATGGTTTGAGGTGAAAATCCATTGGACGCTTGTACCGAAATTTGCTTTCATTCAAGCAAGAGGGAGAAATGCTCGGTATTGGTCTGCTAGAAATGTATATTATATTTATTTGTGTTCTGCACTGTAACGCTGTAATTTTATCTGAATATTATATCGCGATTTTCTCGGTGTATCCGTTAAATTGTGGTATCGATTGTCACAGCATTAGGACTACGAGTGGATTTTAGTACTCCGATCTGTTTGACAGCGAACGAATTCCGAAGATGCGCATGAAAATAGAATATATAGAGGGAAGTTAAAATGAACGGGTCTTCTCGTTTGGACTTCCATCCAGGAAGGTGCCGTATGGCTATTAAGTTTTCGACTGCTGGTTGATGATTGCCAGATTTCTTTTTATGTTAAATTACAAAGCATAGTAACGCGTATCTATTATTAGAGTGCCGGCTATGCTGTTGTAAAATATAGTGTGCAAAGCGGTGTGATAACCCTTTTATTTTAAAAGGTAGGTTCGACTAATGTGATTTTTAGTAGATGGCTGAAAATATCGTTTGTCATTTCACCAGGGTCTTTCCGAAAGAATGGATACCCATTTATTCTGGAGAATTCCTTCCTTGAGTAGGAGCCCGCAGTCTTATCCGAAGTGGACCATGCCAAGAGTTTTGTGGAACAAGTGTTTTTCGCAGCTTAGAAGTTCACCTAGCTCGTTCATCTACAATTGAGGCGAGCACATTCACATACGGAAGGCGCAAGGTATCGGCGAATCCTGGTAGGATCTATTTAAATTATTAAGTGTTAGCCCTACCTGAATTTATAAAGTTCTTGCTATATCGTGCTAGTACCTTCAATTTTCCCAGTGAGAACTCTAAAGACAAAGTATATTCTGAAATATTAGGTACTTTAAGAGATACTGAGATGCAGTTCTCTAATCTTATCTAGTGTTATTTTTTGTAAAAGCCCTGCCTAACTTTTATCGTTTTCATTCTCGTTAATAACTAAAATATGCTATAGAATTAGGCCGTTTAGGTTATTTATGCTAAGTTTATTGTATCTGCTTGTCAAAGCCATGGCAGAAAATTGATTAAAACTATTTAAACCTTAAACGTTATTATTGAAGGATTCGCCTTGATATCTGTAGAATTGAGCTCAATTTTCCTTTCTTGGTGCGGCTATATTTATTTATATATATATTTTATTCAGTAAATCCGTTTTAGTATAGCATTTTGAAGATATTTTAGAAGTCTTCTATATTACAGCTGCCAAGGGAATAAGCTAAACGTAGCTTAGTAGATATTTATTCCATAATTTTAACATATAAATTGTTACATATTTAAGCAATAGTAACTGGGTAATGTTAAAATATTATTTTAAAGATAACTCCTATTTTTATTTAGTATCGAGGTAATTTATTGAGATGTTTATAAAGTAATTAGTAATGTTAAGTCATTGATCAGAGGTTTGCTAAAGTACCATAACTACTTATTGATTTGAAGTTTATTCGCAGTGAGTACCAGGCCTAAATCGTATAATTCATACTTGATTATAGTATTTTCTCGTGTTAGAGTGTCAAGATGAAACTTAATTACCATAGCAATTAATATAATTGTAATTTGAACATTAGTTACCACCTGTGGCATAAATAGGTCAGCTTAAGTGACATTCCATAAATTTCTTTAGCATAATATTAATCATCAGTACTCAGAAATCTTCTAAATTTTAGAAAAGTAGATTGTTCTACCCCAGTAGTATTATTTGTTTTTAAAAAACTGGTTGTTTGTATTCGTGATGTTTATTTTGGAAACTGTATTTAGGCCATAATTCAATCTCATTCTAATTTTATTATCTCAATTTCAGACAGATAGAATTTCTAATAAATTTCTTGCAGTAAAAGTTTAGTGGCGCCCGCTCTAACTGCCATAAACTTTAACCCACGCCTTTAAAGAGAACAAAATTACAAACGGCTTAGTGAGATAGGCATATGGACCAGCTGAATGAGCAATTAGTGAATAAAGCTGGTTACAACACTTGAGATATTATGTTTACTTAGTTTTCAATTATACAGTCCAAAAATCTTCCTTCATTTTATTAGGTACAATGCAATATATAGGATAAGTTAAATAAAAATTTGAAAAAATATGTAAAACAAACAAATACATATTATAATAAATATATATAATAGTTTATGTAAAATATAAACATATAAATAGTGTCAGGAGCGTTTTTTGATTATTTGAAAAACCTGAAATGTCTACAGGCTGTTGTGGGCCTGATTTGTATTGCTTGAGCCAAGCAAAGAAATATAGATAAAATCTATTCGAGGATGGTAGTTTCAGACAAAATTTGTTAATAAGAAATTAGAGGTTTTCAAAAAATCGTAAAAAAAGATTCAACGTTTTATTTTCCCAAAAATGATTCCCGAACCAAAAAAGGATATACCCAAAACTGTACAAAATAATTAGCCAGATCGACCGTCTATTTCAGCGATTATCAAGCTTCAAATTAGTTTAATCCTCTATGTGTATTGCGCTTGGCCATAATGATCACCAAAATATATGTGGATACTGTTGATGTCAGGCTTCTAAAAATGATACGTTGATTTGATAACAAGTATAATTATTATTAGGATATAAGTTCTATTCTTGTTCATTGTTATGAATATATTATTACTATTTCTGTGTACAAATTAAAGAAATAATGTCAACTGGAAGTATTTTTGTTTCCAAAACTATTGATTCTAGCCAAATATAACAGATTTTTAGGCCTATACGATTTGCCCTTTGTTCAAAAAGATCCAACTCAATTCTCGAAAGAGAATATTATGTTGACTTTTAATTATCAACCTGTACTTGTCCACTCTAAGTTGTAAGACTATTGTATATCTTTCCACTCCCCTTGTTCTTTTTTGCAGGTCTCATCCACTGCCTGCTGGGTATAGTTCATATGTCATCAACCCGCCCGCGCTGCCGCCTCCGCCGCCGCCGCGCCGCGTCCGTTTCGGTGGTCATTCTACCCGTCATTTCGTTACATCTTCAGCTTGTCTGACTATATGCCCGGCCCAACGTCACTTCATCCTTCTTATCTTTTCTATGGTGTCTCTAAACTTTGTATTTTTTGTTCATTTCATCGCAAGTTTTTGTCTGCAAATCTTAAATTATTAGGTTAAGTGCATCGATGTTAATATCTTTCTTATCCTTATTTAGTTTTTAGAAAACACCTCCGGGTGTGGGTGTAAAGAATGTGGATCATGATGATCCAGTCCGTGTTAATGGACATCCACCACGTCTTAATCGAAGGCAACAAGTTCGATTCCTCAATTCTAATATTTGGTATATGTCGTGTTTTCATATAATTTCCTCTATAACTTGCACATATCTAGAATCAATCCTTGCAGTGGCGTTTTGGATGTCGACGAATATTGGAGCGTTGCATTCTGTGTACTTTTCTATCAAGGTTCTGATGGTATGTAAGGAACTATGGTATTGAATCCTGTTATGAAGCTAGCTTATTCCACAGATTAGTAGATATTCAGTCTTTCTTTATCTGCTGGTTGCAATTTTCGTGTAGAGTTTTGAAAGATATGATAGAAGAGATATAGGTCTAAATTTGTATTTTAACCTTTTTTAAAGAAAATCGTGACTTTAAAGCTGTAATATTCCTTGGATATTTTCCCTTTGTGAATGCATATCTGTTCATAATTTTATAATGTTTTAATAAGCTACTAATTACAGCTAGTGCTTAGTCAAACATCAAATAAATAAAAACTTTTCTTTTATATGCTTACGTCCAATGAAATATAAACAAAAATAAACACATGAAGATTTAAGATATAATAAACTTTCGACATTATATTAGAAAAGGGGACGCAGATAGAAATAATAT
>MU182498.1:27200-38011 GCA_016904865.1 Pissodes strobi | reverse complement strand
GTAGACGGGTAAGTTAACTCACTAGTAATACCTAAATCGCAAAATTTAAATTTTTAATTTTTTGCACATACGGCTTTTCAAATAAGGACGGCAGTATAGGCAAAGTGAGTTTTTTGGACTCACGGACACAGAAAGAACTTGGATACGCCTCGCCCTGGAATCTCGTCTACTAAATTTTTAAAAAACTTCGCGTTCGAAGCTTATTTTGCAACTTACTATTACGTCAGGGGTGTCATCAACATTTTATACTACAGGTTTAACACAGATAATTGTGATAATTTAATAAACTGATATTAAAAAAATATTTTAGAGTTCTATTTAGTTAATTTCTAGTCAACAAGCAATTTTTCTCAATAAATCAACTGAACATTATGTTTTACCTTGATTGAGTACTTCCGCTTCGTAAATAAATAATTATTAAAAGAGGTTAAACATAATTATGCGCACTGAACAAAAAAAGGGTGATTCATATATTTTCCTTGGATTAAATATCCCTGTTAATTGGCAACAGATATAGAAAAGTTTCATTGCCGATTGACCAGGGAATTTCGACCAAGATCGATAAGTTTAATTAAAAGGGTTTTACTGGAAATACGCGGGGCAAAAATAGCAAGTGAAGAAGATTATTAAAGGCACATGCCACCCCAAAAAACTGCTTAATCCAGAAGGTAGAATCATATTATTGTTATTGAACACAATTATTCTTTAAACTAAATCGGTTGGTCTTCCCATTGTAGCTTCTGGAACAGAAGGAATGCCAAGCTGTACGATGTGTTTACTTGTTTTAACTGATGTTTGCTAGCATATTTTAAAAATTATGGGGATAGGACTAAAGAGATTCTATAAATTGATGCTTTTGATATGATAAAATATATATGTTCATAATGCATTTTTGACACTTTTATAGTAAATAAATTGTTTTACCTGCCACAAAAGTGAAACATAACTCGTCGCTCGGATTGCCGCTCTCACCATGTTGCCATAAACGTAAGTCGCACGTGTCAATTGCATCTATTTTTCCATTAGCGTGGACCACGTAGCCCATTTCATAATGGGAGGCCGTGCATGGCTGGGACACTAATCCCAATACAATACGAGTCTGGTTTTCCAGGTAAAACATTTGGAAAATGTAGCGATGAATTAGTGCCCAGTCTCTCTTTTTTCCTAAAAATATAAAATATAAATTATAGTTAATACCTATCTATTGTATTTAAAGGTGCCCATATAGGTATGTATACTAGTATATACATATTTTCCATATGACTAAAATTCACACAAAATAGTTAATTTTTCAAACTTATTAAGCAGGTAAATGTTTAATATTTACGCCATTGATATAGCAATTATCACCAATTACTTCTTTTCCTGATGGGAGCAGAGAACCCATTTACATCCTTGAGCAAGTACTAATATAATAAATTATTTGAGTTATACCTTTTTTAATGGGTCAGATTGGCGTAATAGTTCTACCAGCTCATATAGACTGATTATATTTTTAAATATCTCGACAGCATGAAGCATTTGTGGGGAAAAGTGGGCAACAAATCTGTTCCCATGGTTTTTGGGACGCTGAATACGAACATGCCTTATGCAAAAAACTTTTTAAAACTTGAAGACGGTGCAAGATACAGAAAAAATATGAGGGAGCTAATTTGTTGAGCATAAAAAAATACATAGAATTGTATGTAATGAGAAAAATAAATGCTTCATAGGCGTGCTATGGGGTAGGTAAATATGATCTATTTTAATGTTAATGATAAAATCTCTATTTTTCCTTGTTTTGCCGTTACGCATATTTTACTACCACAAATTTTATTGCTAATGAGGTTACTAAATTAAACACAGTAGCAAGATGGCTTCTTTTCGTTGTTGAATCCTTAAAACAGAAGTATGTTGTATTAACAATTGATCAGACCTTATACCCAAAATTGATGGAACTGTAGTCGGCAGCAGAATACCGGGAGCGTTTACTTCCTAACTTAGGTGGACTACATATTCCGGGTGGTGCATCGTGATTGGAAACATAGGAAATCCCATGCAGATTTTAAACTGCCCAAATATTTGCTTTCCTGTTGACTTTAGAGCAAAGTTGTATGGAGGCTTTTTCAAGGTCTCTGTATGGTAAATACACATGCGGAATTTGAACAATTTTGGTGAAGTCGATCTTAACTTATTTAAATAAAATTGCAGCTAATTTTTCATTAAAATTCAACAGGTAATACTGTAAACACCAGCATTAGTTAAACTTGTCAACCTATGATTTGTCAGTGTCAAATAAAATTTGCAAACTGTAGTTTACTTTCAAATTACATTTGACAGTGACAAATTATAGGTTGACAAGTTTAATAATTAATTCTGGTGTCTGCAGTATTACCTGTTGAATTTTAATAAGAAATTAGTACAGGGTGTTCACCCATAATGTCCCCCCCCCCTTTAACTTTGTTAATTTTTAAGCTATAAAGAAAAATAAAAAACAAAATTGTAGGGTTTTTAATGTAGTTTTTGCACACGTAAAGAAAAAAACAAAAAATTGTACAGTATACAGGGTAGATCAAAAAGAAACATTTTTTTAAATCTAGCCCCCATTTTTTAGTCGATTTTTCGATTATACGTAAAATTCTAAGGACTTTTAATATAACACACTATATGCCTATTCCTGATACTTTAAGAGTTATTGACACTTGAATTCGCTATTTTGTTTGTTCTTTTATCTTTTTATGGCAACAGCCACCTAAGAATATAACTTTTTGTTTAGCTTTTGAACTCATTGAGGTGTAAATATTGAGTTTCCTCAATTCGACCTCATTGCTTCGAGTAGTGATTTTGTATCTTCTGTTTTAAAAATGATTAAAGAATTATTATTATAATTAAAAAATAGCGACTTCAACTGTCAATAACTCCTAAAGTATTAGGAATAGGCATATAGTGTGTTATTTTAAAAATCCTTAGAATTTTAGGTAGAATCGAAAAATCGAATAAAAAATGGCGGCTAGATTAAAAAAAATGTTTCTTTTTGATCTACCCTGTATAATGTACAATTTTTTGTTTTTTTTTTCTTTACGTGTGCAAAAACTACATTAAAAACCCTACAATATTGTTTTTTATTTTTCTTTGTAGCTTACAAATTAACAAAGTTAAAGGGGGGGGACATTATGGGTGAACACCCCATACATACTTTCCGTATTTAAAGAGATCGATTTTTTGACGTTTAATCAAACAGGCAACCTACAAAACATTGTGACTAAAGACGTGGCAACAGACGATATAAGAAACTTTTTATTGAATGCTTATTCTATAGTTCAATCAAAAAGATTGGTTGGTTGATGGTTGATGTTTGACGGACGTTTATCGGCTCCGGAAACTTACTAAGTTTTTGGGGGTTTATATTTTATTTTATGGTAGTTTTTTGTGTCAGTGTAAATAAAACTATAAATTGTGTCAAGTGGTGTAATAATTATCAATCCGTGTATAATTTGAAAGAAAAAAAATGGATATGTTTTTATTGTTTCGTTCAAATAGATCGATATAAAGTCGTTTTATGGAATTCCAAGAATGCTACAATACTAATGGCAAACTAATATAATTTCCTGATGTACTATGCTCTTTTTGCCTAAAGTTTATTTCTTCAGCAATGCCTGATGCTTTTTATTGTATGATTGGTCTTCACTGTTAAAATTATTAATGCAGGACCGGGCTTTAGGAGATTGTTTAATAATAATAGCTTAACATTATGAAATTATGATCTAAATTGGTAAAAAAATGGCAAAAAAGAGCATCCCAACTTAATATGTCTGATTTGTAAAAAGGTGTATCACCAGAGCTGCTTCAATAGAAGCAGGAAAACATATGAGGTTGTGGAGGGTCAGTTAATATGGTGCTCACGGCGGTGCTCTGAAAGAGCTATGGAGGGTGACACGGAGGTCATTGACGATTTGAGAGGTATAATAGCTGATTTAAAGAATGAAAATGACTGCAAGATTCAGCATATAACTCGTTTGAAAGGCACATCGGCCTCATTCGTATTGGATGCATCTACTACGGAAGAACAATACATTAAGGAGATTGAGAGTCATAAAGTGAAGATTCATGAACTTCGTAAAAAGATATTGGATCTCACAGCTAGAGAAACGCCTTCTCAGATAGAGTATCGAAATTCTTCTACTCAAACTCTTATCGCTACCAAAGACAATAATGCCCAAACTGAGGATAACACAGTCAATGGAGCAATATCACTGCTGAGAAACCAGTTGGAGGATAAAATGGAAGTCACGCCTAATATGCAAAACGAGTCTAATCGGTCAGTTTCTAATGATATGGAAATTGATATTTTAAGGCTAACAACGGAACATATACAATTAGAGGACAGAATTGTTGATCTAGAAAATTTGAGGCTAAGTCTAGCTACTTCAATTGAAACACTTTCAGCTGAAAATAAATTGCATGTAATGGAGATCTCACGCCTGGAGAAACAACTTCACGAATTCAACAGCTGCGCACCGAGTGTGTTACTTTCAGAAGAAGTGAACGATTGCAGAATGATGTCTGATAAGGGGAAATCAGATGGTGGTCGCATCAGGAGGAGAATTTTGATTCTGGGAGATGAAAGTGCCAGGAACTGTTCAGTGATTTTAAACTCTCTTCTGTGCAATGACTTATATGAAGTGACAGGTATAGTGAAACCATTTGCACCCTTTGAAGAAATAACTAAGACCATTTTTAATGCCACCCAGAACTATGCACAGAATGATTTTGTTGTTGTATGTCTGAGTTTTAACGTTAGGAGAGTGCTTGGGAATGCGGTTTTAAGACAAGTGTTCTCAATTAGCAGATTCACTAACTTGATTGTTTGCTACGAAAGCAACCTTCAGATAGATAATAATAAGTATATGTATAGTAGAATAAAGCAACATCTCAAATTGTGTAGTAGGAAGAGTAGGGCCTCAATAATGACAATTTAAAATTTTAAGTTTGGGCAAGGCCCTAGGCTCACACGCATGGCATTGAGCAAGACTGCACACGGGTTATTTTTCCACCAGAGTAGCACTTATATCTGTGCCTAGGTGCATTGACCTTCATTCGAGTACTCATTCCGGCAACGTGTATGATGATAATTTTAGAAGCGAGTTAATGGAGAATAGGCATGTTGTAGGGGGAAATAATAATTTTTTAGACCCCTCTATTCTTCTATCTCCATGTCAGTGATGGTTCTGAATATCCAGTCGGTAAGGAATAAATCGGATGAACTTTCTGTCTTGCTGGATAGTCTGTATCATCCAGAACTAGTGCTCCCTCTGCGAGCACTGGATGAGACCTGGAGAATCAATATGTTTACAACATTATGTAGTGTTGGATGGTTAGTGTCGTTCGAATCTTACTCATGTGGGAACAATGATACTTGTGAAGAAGTCATTCTCGAGCTTGTGTTACTTTGAAATGTATGGTAGATTTAGTCATTTAGTGGAGGATAGGGTGTTTGAAATATCAGTGCTTCATTGTCCTGACATGAAGTTGTTTTATGTTTGTACAGAGCTCCAACGGGCAACCTTTCTGATTTTTTGCTTAGGCTTGAGCTTGTATTGTCGGATTTACCTATAGGGTCTGCCATAATTCTTTGTGGCGACTGGAACATAAATTTTATGAATTCACATGATGCTGATACGCAGTTACTGGGGGGGGGGGCTATTAACTTCGATTGATCTGCAAATGGCAGTGGACTCACCTACGCGAATTAAAGCTCACTCATCTACTTTAATTGATTACGTGTGTACTAATATAGAAACAGATAAAGTTGAATGTAAAGTAATAAATGCAGCACTGTCTGATCATGAAGCTATTTCGTGTAGGTTTGTCGTGAAGAAAAATAATAATGGTGCAATTAGAGGAAAAAAGAAAGGGTAGACTGTTTACACGGCGGAACTATAATAGGTTCGCGGAAGTTTGTAATGCTGATAATTGGCAGTCCGTCTTGGGTGACACCGATCCTCTTGGGGTTTTCCACAAGAAGCTGTGCATGCGTTTTGATTCCTGCTTTCCAATTAAATATTTAAGGCATACATCTAGAAAGCTCCGGGTAACAAAGGGAATAAGAGTTTCTTCCAGGAATCTGCGTTGTCTGCATTATGCTAGGAAGTTCTTCATTGACAATATATTCTTCACTACATTTTTTAATAGATATAGAATGATTTATCGTCGTACCATAAAGATTGCTAAAGATATCTATTACCAAGATCGAATTAATTCTTCCAGAAACAGACAAAGAGAAACTTGGAATATTGTCAATGAAATTAGGGGTAAGAGTAGGCATGACAGAGCAGATTCTGGGCTGTCTCCTGATCAATTGAATGATTTTTTTCTGCTGAAAAAAAGCGGCTTCACTTTCGAATAAAGCAAATTTATATAGCGACTATAGAAAATTTTTAAAGAATGTGTCTGTAAGGAATTCCTTTTATTTTACACCGACTGATACCTTGGAACTAAGAGCAGTTCTTGGGCAAATAAGGAATGGTAAAACATCGGGTTGGGATGATATTTCTGCAACAGTATTGTTGAAGCTCCCGGACTCGGTTTTGGGGGTATTGGCCGAATGCATTAATGTGTCTTTTCTTAGTGGATCATTTCCTTCTTCTTTGAAGATTGCTACTGTTACTCCATTATTTAAGGTGGTGATGGGAAATGTCCTTCACACTATAGACCGATTGCTCTTCTGTCCACTTTGTCGAAGGTCGTTGAGAAGATTTCCAAAACAAGAATGGTCTCCTTCCTGGAGGTCAATAAAATATTCAGCCCTAAACAGTTTGGTTTCCAGACTGCAAAGGGGACGGCGACGGATGCATTCTTGGAAGACCCATACTTGGAACTCAATGATGGGGAGGCCGCCGCAGCAGTGTTCTGTGATCTGTCGAAAGCCTTCGACTGTGTGGACCATGGAATACTGCTGTGGAAGCTTGAGTCATATGCGTTCCGAGGGACATCACTGAGCTGGTTCAAGTCTTACCTAATGGCAAGACTTCAGAGTGTTTCTTTTAATCAGTGCAGTTCTGAACAAAGGAAGCTGGACTATGGTGTGCCTCAGGGATCGGTTCTTGGCCCGATACTATTTTTAATTTATATTAATGATTTCTCGGGTCTGGACATCTCTGGACAGTTCACCCTGTTTGCGGATGACGCAACCATTCTGTGGCATAATAAGGATGTCACGGTACTCGGCCAAACTATAAACACTGATTTGGCAAAGATTAAGCAGTGGTGCGATACAAACCGCTTGTCACTCAATGTATCGAAGACTAGTGTGATGTCCTTTGGATGTAACTTGGATGTTGTGAGTTTGGGTAGTGCGAGCTTGAGTAACTTGTCGGAAAATAAATTTTTGGGTATTTTTATCGATAGCAGACTTAAATTTGAGGGCCACATAAACAAGCTTAGTTCGAGGCTCGCTTCAAATTGCTATGCAGTTCGGGTCGTCTCAAGGAATCTGGATGCTCACATTGTTAGGAATGCATACTTTTCACTGATCGAGTCGCATCTGAGGTATGGAATTTGTTTTGTGTGTTCAAGGCGACTATTTGATAGCATGTTTGTTTTGCAAAAAAGAGCGGTTAGATGCATGTGTGGAGCCCGTCCGAGAGATTCGTGTAAACCACTTTTTCTTAGGCACGGTATAATAACATTGCCGGCCTTGTTTATTTTGGAATCTGTTTGCTTAATGCACAAAAAATATAAGAGTGACGCAAATGCCATACATCATTGTCCCACTAGGAGTGCTGGTAATTTACCGTTGCCTATACCCACTTCTACACGAACAAAGAACTCTGTCATTTACAACAGTAGGCAGCTATTTAATCACTTACCCACCCACTTAAAGCAAATGCAGAATGATAGGGGGGTTTAAAAGGGAAGTTAAAAGTTTGCTTATTTCCCGAGCCTATTATAGCGTGGCCGAGTTTCTTGGGGAAAACTTTTAAATGTATTTCGTAATGGTAAACGTTCCTATGTATCTAGATGTAGTTCGGAAGTATTTGTATATCTGGTATTTTATTTTGTTTTGTATCTATTATTTTGTATTTTGTATGTCAGTGCTTTGGCTATAGGAATTGTATTTCTTGACAATAAAGCTTGATTTGATTTGATTTGGTTAGAAACATTTGTTGAAGACAGACTAATTTTCTCTGATCAAGGGAAACCCAAAATAGGTTTGAGTGCGACTTTGAAAAAAAACAAAACCCAAAACTTTTAGATCCCTCTACGGAGTTAGAATAAACCCAACGAATAAAAACAAAACTTCTGTAATGAAAGCTGATAGGCATTTAATTCAACGCCTTTTTATTCGTTCTATTGATTTGATTAATATTAAGTTAAGGTCCGTGCCAGTTTCTTTAGCGAATACAGATGGGTCATCAAAAACTGGAAATAACTCCATCCTTAGAGACGAGTTCACAAAAGATATATCAGGCTCTCCATCAATATGTATTGGGCAGTCTTGTTATAGACGGTCTAGCACTTGTAATTTCCCCGGGAAAGCCACGAAATGTTAAAAATTTTGGTGAACTAGCTGATGGGTTTATCAAGTTGAATAGATTAGTAATTTAATGATTTCCTGACTATGCCGAAAAATAAAGCCGATCTAGTATGTTTCCTATCTAATCAAATAAAGTGTCATAACAAAATCAATAAAACGATAGTTGTGTCAGGCGGATTCAAAGAGGAGCACGTTGTTTGGTGCAAATAACCTAACCTGCATGTAGAGCAGCTACAAGTAGTACACGAGGAAGCAGACACCCGAATAATTCTACACTGCATGCACTTCACTGCTAATTTAATAGTTGCTTCTGCACGCGACACAGATGTCATAAATTTATATTTAGCAATAATAATTTAAAACTGAAGGAGTTCCGTCATATTGCTAAAAAATATGATGAGCTTAAGAGGAATCTGGCTGAACTCAATGAAGTGAACATGAAAATGGTTGATACAATTAGGACTCTTGAGCTGGATAATTCAACTTACTCCAACGAACTTGTATTAATACGAAGTGAGCTAAGAAATCAGGAAGATAAACTAAATGAGAAAAAAAGGTGCAGTCGAACAGGTAAACATATTACCCTCAATTAGGTCTAAAACGAGAAGTAGGAAGCACCAATTGTTCTTCGCTGCTAAAAAGAATTTCATATGCCGAATTTGACATTAACTCACATTAACACACAGAACAGGTCTCATGTTTAGTGACATTGTTGATTTGTCCCTTGAGTATAGCAAACATTTGCCAAATAGTAATTATTGTATTGTATTTCCAGTGTCGTCCAGGAATGTTTTGCTTTTCCTCCTAGTTACAAAATATACTATTGTTTCAAGTAATCCTCTTGAACGATTTCATCACATTCTTTCAAAATATTTTGAACATGCATTTCCACTCAAAATAATTAAAAATAGAAAAAGAAAACCTTGGTTCACTATGGGTTAAAAGTCTCATCTCGCAATATGCGTTGTCTTCATTCCCTTAGGAAATATTTCATTCAGTACCCATGGTTCATGAGTTATTTTAATAGATATCGTTCGATTTACAGGAGAACTATTAGATTGATAAAACAAACATAATTATGAAAGGAGTATTGCAACATCTAGCCACAAACAAAAAGTATGTTGAACTATTATTGTCAATAAGCTAAACGGGGGCTGGTGAGCTAGTGGGCCACGGAGATCAAAAGAGCATGCTGTGAAATTAAAAATAAGAAGACTTCAGGATAGGGTTTCTGTGAGGGTGCTTTTAAGGCTTCCCGATTCTGGATTTCGGGCACTTGCTGGAGTGGTAAACTGGTCTTTTTCAACGGGAAGATTCCCGTCTAGTTTAAAATTGGCAAAAGTGATTCCATTCTATAAGGGTGGAGATGCCAAAGCGCCGTCTAATTTTCGCCCGATATCTTTGCTTCTATCACTGGCTAAAATAATTGAAAGGCTTGTTAAGGCACGTATGGTGGATTTCCTGGATAAACATAAAATGATTACAAGCCTGCAGTTTGGCTTTCGGACGTCAAAAAATCCCAACGACGACGCTGTGTTTTCATTTCTGGAGAATTTGTATCTGAAGCTCAATGACGGAGAAGTTGTTGCTGTAGTGCTCTGTGATCTCACACAGACTTTCGACTGTATTGACCATGGAATACTATTGCGCAAACTTGAAGTGTATGGGTTTCGTGGTAGGTGCTTGGAACGGATGGCATCATATCTGGCTAATAGTGGTCAGGCCGTTGTTTTTCGTGATGAAACATCGAGAGAACAGCGGGTTACTGCTGAAGTTCCTCAGGGATCGGTCTTGGGGCCTCTGCTGTTTCTTCTTTATGTGAACGATCTGCCAAATATCGACATTTTGGGCAGTTTTACGATGTTTGCGGATGATACAACAATTTTGAGGTACAATCGTTGTTGTGGTTCCCTGATAGGATGCTTCGCATTAAGGGTGGTAGCTCGGGAGCTGGACGAGGCCACTGGCCGAATCCCATTTGCAATATGGTATATGGTTTTGGGCAGCCTATAGTGACCATCTTTTCAACTTACTTTTTGTATTACAGAAGAGAGCATTGCGTTATTTGTGTCCTGCTAGGGCCCTTGAGTCATGCTGGCCTTTGTTTGTGTCGCGAAGGATACTGACTTTAACTTGTATTTTCGTTTTGGAGATGGTGTGTATGGTCCGGGAAAAGTATCAGGGAGAGATTAATTCTATATCGGTTTACGCTACACGTAATACTCACGCGGCTTATTTGTCGATACCTTCCGGTACATTGTTTAAGAACTCATTTGTCTACAGGGGTAAGAAGTGT
>MU182498.1:0-27100 GCA_016904865.1 Pissodes strobi | reverse complement strand
ATATATATATATATATATATATATTTTTGTTGTTTTTTTTGTAACTGGTTTCCTACGTAATTTAAGTTTTATTTGTTACGTTAAATGACAATTAGTTATATTATTTGATAGGTTCGTTGCTTTGTCAATAAGGAGTGTTTATAACTTGAGACAATAAAGCCAGTTTGACTTTGAGTTTGAGTTTGGTGTATATGTTAAACTTTTTAAATCTTGAGATACAGGGTGGCAAAATTTAAAAAAATTATCTTTTTTGATAATATCTATAATACCACTTTAGCTATTTTAATAAAATTTGGCACACATCTATTATGCCTTAAGAGACACTGCGGGATTTGAACTAAATATTTTTTAAAGAAAATATGGTACGTTACTGCTTTTCCTCACAACAAATTTATTTTCATAATGCTCATTCTCTTTTGAGTAAATTTGACCTCATTTCTTTGCCTTAATATCTGAAATAGACTGAGCGACTCCTTGCATCGTTTTTAAATAAAGTTCGCTTAACTAGTTGATTCATGATGATATTTTGACAAAAACAAATGAGGAATTATCACACTTTATTTTTGTTGATCAGTAAGCGAGTTCTGAAAAGTTGAAGTTATGAAAAAGTTTAATAAGTGATAGTTTATGAAATGGCTCCCTACACAGATACTGAAAAGACTATCATGAATTTTTTGTGCGTCTTAGCTAATGGCAATGCACTTGACGCAAGACGTCTTTATGCTGGGTGTTATTCGCAAAATCGTTTACGATGTTCCAAAGCATTCACGCATTCATATTCATTTGCAAGGAGCTGGTGTTCAGTGGCAGATCACAAAATACCATGGGAAGACCTAGAACTGTTAGTACAGTCTAGTTTGAAGAAGAAATTCTTGCTATTTTTTAAGAATCCCCAACAAATAGTAGAAGGAATATTGCTGCCCTAATAAATAATGGGTCCCTTTCGACTATGTTCAGAATACCTCAAGAAAACTTACTGTATCCTTACCATATTCAACGTGTACAGGCGCTATTACCAGACGATTACCACTGACCTTTGTGGTATTGTCAGTGGATTTCTCTAATGCTTGATGCTAATCACAATTTTACTGCCAATGTTTTATTTACTGATGTATCAATCCAATATAAATGTTCACAATAATCAAATATGATCCGACAAAAATTCCCATTGCAAAATTAAATATCAATTTTATGAATATGTGGCTGCGAATTATTGACCATTATTTAATAGGCCGATATTTTCTTCCATCCATCAGTTTTTAGAGACAGAACTACTCGCTCTTTTAGAAAACGTGCCCATTAGAATTAAACAGCATTTAAAGTCTTTTAATTCACACTCCTTTTCTGATCGGCATTTTTTCAACAAACGTCACTGATGAAAACCAGCTTAATCCAATTATTTCACATGGGTTAAAACGTTTCAAAATAATTATCAATGACTCGTTATTTCTCTTTCCATTTTAGTACCTTAGAAAAATCCGCAATTTCAGACACATGTCTAGCCTCATTTTCTTTTAAGTCACACAAGGACTTGCTCCTGAGGGCCTTCAAAGCAGCAAAAAGGCATTTTGTATCAATTATCACATTATTATTATAGCCAAATGACTATGCAGAGAAATGTTTCTTATTTTTTTTTGCGCGAAAACTGTAAAGAAAATCAAGATATCAAATTTGGTCAAAAGCAATATTATAAAAATATTTTTTGTTACGAGAAAAAGTAGAGTGTTCCGTACCAGGGATTTGAAGCTGGATCTGAGAATCAGAATAGAAAGGTGCTATCTATTTTCGACTTTGCTTTATGAAATGGAGGCCTGGAGCCTGAATGCAACAACTATAAAGAAACTTGAGTCTTTTGAAATGTGGGTGTATAGAAGAATCCTAAAAATATCATGGACGGAGCACGTGACAAACAACGAAGTCATGAGGAGAGTGAACAAGGGGCTGAAGATTGTACAAACCATCAAAATTAGAAAGCTCCAGAAGAATATCATGGCTGCGCAACTAGAGAGAATGGTACGGATGCACTCAACCGAAGTTTTCAGAACTGTCGCCACCAAAGTTAGTTTCGCGATGATGATTGTCAACATCCGCCGCGGAGATAGCACGTGAAGAAGAAAATAGGGACCTAATTATTCATATCATTTTACGACCGTGATATGTAGTAACACGAGAAAATATAATTGTTTGGATAATATTCTAAAAAAACATACTTGTCCTACCGAAACCTCTGTTATTGATCCAGTGGTTTCCGCTGAGGTTTCATGGTCACAAATTTAATTCCAGTGCGAATACTTGTTAAGAGCGAGTCACGTACTTTCCGCGAATGTATCTCTAAGGCACATTTACTACAGTTTTATGATAAAGTTGAGCGATTGGATTGGAATTTCATAAAAGTCTAAAACATGGCGTAAGTTTCAAATTTGAAATGTTTGTTAGAATGTTGACTGATAAAGTTGAAAAAATATTTCTGAAAGAAATGAAAATAACTCGCATAAAATGATCACCAAAAAAACTGGTGGTTTCAATAATAGAGCTAAAATTAATAAATTGAAGAACTCAAATAGTGTGGATTATGTTGATTCTAACACTAGACTAATAAAGCATTTGATAAGTCCAGTGTTTGACTATTAATATTATCATTATTGTAGGATTTTTTTCTGGAATAATAAAAACTAGTTTATTAGGGTTTATTAGAGTTAGTCCGATTTATAAGTGTGGTGACAAAAATAATTTCAACAATTTCAGACCAGATCAACCAATATTTTCTTAAATCATTGAAAATTTGCTGTCTTGTCAAATAAGAATATATTCTGCAATCAGCAATCTATTTTTGAATCAGCAATATGGACTTGGAAAAAAAATCCACAATTGATGCAGTTCATGATATGGTCAGGTAAATTGCATATGGTTTCAAAGGTGTTAAGAATATCAGGGCTATCTAGAAAAATCGTTCGATTGTATTACACTCAAATTTCTTAATGGGAAAACTCAAGTTATATAATTTCGATTTTATAAGAGGTAACTTAATTCAATAATTTTTAACTAATAAATGTCAATATGTATCAATGGGACGAAAACTGTCTTTTAAAATAGTGTCCCATTTTGTGCGCCCCATAGCTCGATTCGAGGACTTTTGATGCGTTTAATTTTCATTAACGATATTAATGTCGATGGTTTTGATATATCACAACTCTTACTTTCTGCGAACGATACATTATTTTTCTCTGCAGACTCTAATGAGACTAGCATCTGAAGACATTAACTATAGATTTCATCAAAGAATCTGTGCTTAAATGAAGGTGAATTTCAATGAAATGATCTGAGCTGAATCACTTGACGCTACGGAGCTTTCCCATATATCAGTGCTTAATCTTTATAAAGCAGAATATAGTCACTAACTTAATTCACAGTTTCAAAAATGATTCCTTTACTCGACTAGAGCATAGTAGAAATGGCGAGAACTATTACGTACAATTTTTTTTATCAGATCCCCAAGTATTTGAGAGATTTTTCTATTAACCTTTTTAAATGCAAAATTAAGAATTTTGTTATTTGGAGCGCATTTTATTCATTTGATGAATTTTAGGTAGCGATGTTGAAAATGCTTTTCCAAGAATCCCCTAAGTGTGTGACTGAACTGAGCCGAGTTCTTGTATGTGATGTTGCAGTGTCATCTACTTGGTTTTGTGTGCACTGCAAGTAATATTTTTTACTCTAGATTTGTAAGTATTCCTATTATGGTAATTATGTTTATTGAAAACAATTAGATTGTATCCTGTGATTGATGTAAGTATGTATATGTTATTAGCACTAATAATGAAATTTAATTTGACTGACTATGAATTTAATCTTGAATTTGAATTTGAAATTTAATTTGACTTTGAATTTGAATTTGATTTGAATTGAATTGATTCGAATTTGATTTTGATTTTGATTTTGATTTTAATTTTGATTTTCATTTCCATTTCGATTTCGATTTCGATTTCGATTTCGATTTCGATATCGACATCTTTTAGTTTTGATTTTGATTGTGATTGTGATTTTGACCTTGATTTTGAATTTGATTTGGTTTTGGTTCTGGATTTGGTTTTGGTTTTGATATTGGTTTTAGTTTTGGTTTTGGATTTGGTTTTGAAATTAGTTTTGGTTTTGGGTTTAGTTTTGGTTTTAGTTTTTTTATATTGGTAATGATTTTGATCGATTGATGTCTTTCAAACATTTTATTCCAGTAAGTACAAAATAGTATTTCCTTTTTTTTTTTGAAGAAAAAAAATAATTTTGGTCGCAGTGGGTTATGCTGCTAGTACGTTTTCAGATATTTTGTAAAATTTTGATGATATAACTTACCGAAACTATGATCCCTGAAGGAATCAAGTTTTAGAGGCACTTCTTTCCCATCAACTTTGAGTGTTCCTTCGAGAAAACCCATCTGTTCATAATGATTTTGATGTGCTCTAAAAATCAAGGATTTAAAATTTAGTTATTTGATGAATTACGATGGGATACATTTTCGAGCGAAATCTATAACATGTTACCGCTTTTTAACAAAATTATAAAGAGTCCGGCAAAATTTACATAGTTAATGCATTCACTGCATTATCTATTCTGTTCGATCGTTTTATGAGTCTATATTATAGGAATATTATTTTTGTCGTTACCGATATTGTGCATAATATTATATGGCGGTTGGTATGATAGCTGTTGGATTACATTAACTAGAAGGTATGTGCTCCTGTTTTAGATAATGGTACTCGAATAAAAGCTTTTAAGCTATTTTGTTTAATCAGAATCAGCATTGCTTCTTTAAATGTACGGACATTATATGCAAATTATTGTAGGTGCAGTGTAGATGCAGCTGATCAGATAATTTAATAAAAACTTAATACCTTCAAATAACTTTTTGAGCATATAAAATATTCGAGCGGTAATAATTGGACTCCCCATCATCAATCCTTACTTACATGTCAGAATTATTAAATTTGCAGTGCCTTAACTTGCACTCTTAACTCTCTAGTGTTGGGTGGATTTAAATAATATAAGTGGCGAATAACTAAAACAGTTCCATAAATGTGGATGCCTGGTGTTATCCCATGGTAATTAATTGTAAGGTTTATCCAAGATGATAAGCCCTCACAATTTTTAGATTTAGAGAAGCAGAGCATATTATTGATACATGAGCTGCTAGTCACAGTATGTGATCTGTGATGATATCGCCAGTGGACTTATTTAATTTTTTTTTCCTTAATCCCTAAATCTATTTAAAACTGACATATTAGTATATTTCCTTAAATTATTCGATAATCAATATATTTCCAATTATATAATATTCTGATATATAGCGTGTCCTAGGAAGTTCTTCCGACATAAAAGAGATTTTACTTCTAAATCTACCTTACTTCTAAAGCTACCAGGTTTATTTATATTAATTATCTACAATGTAAGATGAGATTTGGCATTTTTGATTGGTATTTTAAAAAGTAAGAATTTTCATATACAATAAAGTATTATGCCAGTTGGTTAGATGAGTATTCAATAAGTCTAAGTAGATTAATAATACTTACTCTTGTAGGGTCTCAAAAAATTCCCTTGACCATGGTTCTCTTGCTATAGATCGAGCTAACATGCGCCCTGGAAGGTCAACATCATAAGAGAACCATGGCATATCACTGGTCCACTTTGCATGCATTTCTACTTGCACCAACTTATCACCACTTTCATGTACCCTACGAAAGATATTAAGTATTAAATTGCACTTCTATATGAAGCTTGGATATCTACAAATTACTATTTATTTTCGAATATCATATCAAAAATACAACTATATATGCATTATCGTATAGTGACTTGTTGACATCTGCTCGATTATCAGAACGTAATTTCGCATTCAATTCATTCTTGTTTAAGACCAACTTCTTAATAAATAAATAAATTAAATTTCTGTCGAATCAAAAAATGTTGGAGATATTCACGCAAATAATTATTGCTGCTAATACGGAAGTCAGATCCCATTGGATACTAAAGTAGGCTATCAAAAGCCTCCACTAAAGATTTACTTAAAAAATTAAGTAAGGGACAGAACTGCCACGGAAAGTAAGCAGCTTGTAGACCGTCAATTTTAGGACTCCAAGGAGCTTTGCTCCCTTATACCATTGACTCTCGAGATCTATTAAATGTTTTATGTATCTTTTTCGGCATAAACATATATAGTTTAATTCACTATCCAGGAAATATATAAGAAGGATAAAAAAAATAATGTTCATCAATCTAGCAGGACTTCGAGGACCTTCACAGATATAAGTTCCGGGAGCCAATAATAAAATTCAGAATTATTGTGCGTTAAATATTAACATAATTATAATATTAATATAATTATTATAGTAGATTCCTCCATGATAGGTCTGGTATATCGCCAACACTAAGTGAAATGAATACTCAAAGGCCTAGACACTTGCAAGGCCACAAGGGCGGATGTCGTTCTCGCAATAGTGCTTAAGAAATGTGCTGCTACACTAATAGCTCCACTATGCAGACTTTTCACCCTATCATATGTACTGCATGCTTTTCTTCCAGCTGGAAATGCGCTCAGGTGCAGCCAATCCCGAAGAAAGGTAAAAAACTATTCCAAATAACTACAGTCCATTAGGAAGTTTCCTGAGAAAATAAACTGATTATTTTTTATTGCAAACTATAGAACAGTGAAAAAAAAATCGACACGTATTTTTTTATTTTCACTAAAGATGATTATTACAAGAGGTATGCCAGTTTTTAATTTTGTATATATAGATATACTATGCATGGTGTGACGTAACAATTCATGTGTATTGTGACGTCATAAGCACATTTCAAGGCGTTGTATCGGTCGACATTTTTCGAAAATTTGATGAAACTTCCTCATTGCGTTAGTTTTCCCCCTATGATGTCTAACAGGTCTTGAAGTTACTCGAATCGGCAAGCATCAAAAGCGATCGCCAATGTGGCTTCCGTAAGCACAGATCAACAAGCTCCTGACTCACGTAATCTACCTGTGGACCAAAGCCAACGCGAGCTACGGCGAACCTAGTGCAATGGCTCTCAGCATATTCAAATCATTTGATAGGGTGTGGCATGACGGATTGTTAAGTAAATTGACAGCATTGGACTACCACCTATAAGTTTTCAATTTCTTGAGTGATCGAATCATTCAAATTGGTGTTGATGTACATCTCTCGGAGAAATTTAAGATCAATGCTGGAGTTTATCAAAGGTGCCTATTATATTCCACACTGTCCCTGCTCTACATCAACAATCTCTTAGACAGAACAAAAAATATCATGTCACAGCTGCTGGAATTCAACGTAGAAAACAATGTAACTTGGCGTAACCACGTCACCAAAATCGCCAAGTCAGCAGCACAAAAGATAGGAGAACTCTATAACACTTACTCAAGATATTGGACTCCATACAGAACTAAGCAGCCCGTCTTGCCTTGAATATCGCAGAAAAGTGACGGACCTATCTCTATATTATCGATACTCTAGTCTATTCGGAAATGCTGCGAAGTTGTGAATTATTGTCCGATATAATCTTAACAGACTTTCCATGGGTGTTCCTTAGATCAAGATATTAAAATGTTACAAATCTAATCCTGTACAAAAATATCACGTAAATATAAAAATATTAAAATGAAAATATTACATATTATATATCATAATTATTTACTTGAATTACTTATTTTATCCACCTACATATTTTGTACCTGATCATATCTGACTTATTATCTATGATGTTCCTATTGGATATATCCGATCCTTAGCTTGTTCATGTTTAGTATTTGTTGTAAGACGATCGAGAAAAGTTGATACCGAAACCTGTAAAAATGGCAAGTTCTCAGTTTTCCCCAGTCAAGAGAATTTCAAAGTGTTCTTTATCAGTTAACGAGAAGACAATTATTTTAAATGTGTACAATGCACATAAACATCAACAGTCTATTTCTGATGTGGTTAAAATTGTTGAAATATGTTCGCCAATGACAGGAGTCTGGCTAACATATATATATAAGATTTCACGTGAAACAACAGCTATCTGTATGAAGGCTCCGAAAACATCATCTGGAAGGAGAAAAATTGTTATGGATGAAAATGAAAAACGAGGAATCAGTAGAGCAGTTCATTCGTTTTATTTAAAAGAGCAAATTCCTACGTTAGATAAAATTCATATCACACTCAAAAACGACGAAATTTTTTCTCAAATAAGCAGAGACAAATTATGGAATGCATTAAAAGAAATGAATTTTGAATGAGATACACAAAAAAGAAAATCACTTTTAATAGAAAAAGATAAAATTATTTGCTGGAGAATAAAATACCACAGATATGGATAATAAAAGACTACGTAATGAAAACCAAAACATATTTTATTTGGACGAAACATGGGTAAATGAAGGGCATACATTAAACAAGATGTAGCATGACAAAAATATAAAAAGTTTCCGACAACTGCGTTGGAGAGCTAGTCTACAGATATCAAACCTCCATCTGGAAAAGGCAGTAGATTAATTGTGGTCCGTATTAGTAGTGTAAATGGGTTCGTAGAAGGAGGCCTGTTAACATTTAAGTCGAAACACACTGGACATTATCATGAAGACACGAATGCAGATGTATTTGAAGAATACTTTCAGCAAATGTTAGATCTAATACCCCCCAGGGTCTATTATAGTGCTTGATAATGCAATCTACTATTCTAGGAAAATAGAAAAAGAACCAACAATTGCTTGGCGAAAAGCGAACATAAAACAGTGGCTTTTGAAAAAAAAAAACATTTCGAAGAAGACATGGTCAAAAATGAGCTTTTAAATACAGCAAACATGGAAGAGCACAAATATACTAGATATATGGTCGACGAAATAGCAAATAAATAATGTGGTATTGCTGTACTTCCACTTCCGCCCTACCACTGTGAGCTAAATGCTAAATCCCATAGAGTTAGTTTGGGCGCAAGTAAAAATTTTTGGTGTCCCTAGAAATACTACCTACACAATGAAGGGTGTTGAGTACTCTTTCACGAAGCTGCTAAACATGTTGATGATGGCGAAAGTATGCAGAGCATGTAATAAACGAGGGAAAACATATGTGGCTGCTTGACAATATGGTTGCTGAAAGAGTAAAACCAATTATTAGACATGTGGGTGAGAGTGACAACTCAACCGATTGTTCAGGTAACAATTTGTACTGTTTTTTCTTATTAAGTATATTAATATCGTATTATTGTTATAGTGTGTACTAGTGTTTATATTATTGCATATATTTTGGTTTTTATAAATATTTTCTATATTTTCAAATCTTGAATAATTATTATACGTCTGATTATTTGTCTAGTTTCAGATAGATCATTAGATGTATATTTTCGTAATGTCGATGTATTTCTACATCCACAAAATAATCGCTGTTATATTATAAAACGGTTCTAGCATTGTTAATGAGATGCTAGTGACTACTGCTCAAAGATCTGTACAGTTCGTATTTCTTTCATATGTAAATGAAATCTATTGTATATTTTATTGTCTACACATGCCTTTCGCCCGTATTGGGGTGTGTCAAGCCTAATTTTATATATGCAGTAAACCGAATTCTGTAGCTTTACGATTATATAATCAATCCAGTTTTGGCCCCCGGTATACTTTTTAACTTTAAGATTCTATCGGACAATAATTTACAACTTCGCAGCATTTCCAAATAGACTATACTACAAGAGGTGTTCGAACGAGATGACACTTATGACTCTATTTGCTGGAGGAATGTCTCGCGCTGGATGGGCTTACGAGCAACGTCTTTTCCGAAAACTACCAGTCCAATGTGTACCGATATCTCCGTAGACGCACCGCTCGTTGAATGGTATGGGACTTTCCTTTTGTGTGCGTGCCAAACATGAAAAAACGGATTATTTCGATTTAACCGTGATATGGCTTTTCTGTAACTTAAATATAATGAATAAATACGCTAACATTTACTCCAGTATGCAGCAAAAGCATTAAATCCTGCTTTCCGTTCCTAACTCTTATATGAATTAGTTCCTTCAAACCTAGCAGAATGCCTTCATGGTGCGGTTTAGTTCCAGTTTTCAGGATGAAAAACTTTCAACCATGGTTTATATCTCCATAACGCTCCATAGTCCATTCTCAGTACTTATAAAATATGAACATTATTGTTGTTGACTCGAATTGTTATGTCTTACTAGCCAATTTTCACGATTCGTTCCTTATTGGGCTCGTCCATGACCTCTACACGTGTGATTTTGGAACTTTGCTGACCTCTCATTGCGTTAAACTGCCCGGTAAATAAATTACCCGTATGATTATTTCTCGGAAAATTTAAACCTCTTCCTCGGATTTATCTATCAAATGACCTACCGCCAGGGCCCCTGCAACTGCGTGTCCAACGCGTGCAATGCACGCGAGCGCTATTCAATAAGGAGCGCCAAAACCCCTTATTGAGTGGCGCCGGCGCCGGCGGCGTGCAAGACCGAAGGACCGAAGGTTTTTAAAAAATATTTTTTTTTTAATTTTTTAACAATTTCCAATGAGCAAGGCACCAAAGAAATAGTTTTTTTTTCAATAATCTAAGCGAAGTTTATGTTCATAAATATAATTACCTACCTAATTCCTTATATTACTGTTTCAGAGTCGATCTTGGTCGATTTTCTGAACAAAAAGAAGATGTGCTCTTAGGCACTGAAATTTTACCATAGGGCTAGTTTTAAAGTCATTTTGTAAATAAAACAAAAAGATTTAGCATTATATGAATATTTTAATAAGTTACTTTACTTAAAAATAACTAGAAGCACATAAATACACAAAATATAAACAGTGAATTATTGTACGTAGTCAGTGATGATACGATGTGAACAATATCAGTTGAGGCAAATTTCGACCTTGAAAAATATGACATAAATAATACTCTTAAAAACTAAAGCAATGCATAAACAGTGGTAATACTTTACTAATATAATATGTTTATAAACATAACGTTGAATCTATGTACAGTTAAATGTCTATTAGAGTTCTTGCGGAACAGCTACTTATCAACTATATTAGCTGATTTAGCTTTGATATGAAATATAATAATATACAAGCAATAATAACAGGATTAATATTACCTTAGAGTTCGCCTATAAGCTAATATCTACACTATGAACACCATTGACGAGAAACGGTCAATGTTCAGGAGGTTATGCTCTAACACTGGGGAAAGTCACTTTGAAAAACACTAGATCTATGGCTAGCTTCTATTTACAATGTAGTTCACTTTCTTGCAAACACGAATGACTGGAATGTAGTAGTTTGACTTTGGTATGCAGTTAGTGCATATGGCATGACATGAATGCCTTGTGAATGCGGCTTCTTGGTACACGCATGCATGATTAGTAAATATCCTATACTGGTAGCATAAGCTGAGATCTGCGTAGGGGATACAGCCTTGTAATAACTTGAGTAAATTGGCAGACTAGAGCCGTTTAATCCTTATATGATAATAAAGCATGAGTAGGTATGCAGACTAGTGCAGAGTAATCCTTATATTACAATAAGGCAAGAGTGTAGCAATCCTGTGGTACACTCGTGATATAGAATGTTGAAAAACCCATGGACAATACCATTGGGGACTGTGCAGCGCATGGCACAGCCTTTGAGAGAATGTGAACGTGTGAGATTCGAGATGAAACTCGAATACTGATAACCCCATGGACAAGGCCTAATGGAGACGCAAGCACAGCACGATACTGCGATTTGTGAGATAGTGGTTAGAGACAAGACTCTAATTTGATAACCCCATGGACAAGGCCTAATGGGGACTGTACAGCGCATGGTACAGCCTTTGAGAGAATGTGATTGTAAGCATGTGCGTTTACTTACTTGAGATTCCGAGACTATGCTCTATTGAGTGTGGGTTGAGACAGGGCTCGATTGTAGAACTCCCATGTATGAGACCAATTGAGACCCCATTGCTCGGCGTGAGACTCGTGAGAATAACGGCAATATGTTTGCCAATAAATATCTTATTGTAGGCTTGACATAAATATGATTATGCTGGGATATCACTATGTCACTTGAGTAAAGAACTAGAGAGATTATGAGGTGTCAAAACGTGCCGGCTAGAAACGGGGGTGCGCCTTTTGCGACTCACATGGTCGAGGTTCAAGAGACTACGTTGTAGAACGTGGGAACTAGATCAACTTGAAGAAGTTGTTAACGCCCCTTCCGGCGGGATGATATACATCCTATGTATCCTCCGGAAATAGAACGGGCGAATAATGTAAATACTGAGCAGTTATGTAAACCTTTACGTCAGCGATTGTCTAAATTAACCTTGTGAATGTTAACACAAATCCGGTCGAAATAGTTAACTAGTTATTATTAAAATTGATTCTTAAAGATCATTAATTTAGGAGCTAACTTGATTACCTCCGTTAAGAGACCGTGATTGGTCGACTCGGTCGCCGGGGTATAGCGGGAAGCGCTATGATTGGTCAGATGAATTTAGGATTCGCGGCCGGATTCAGATGAGTAAAGGTGGTTACAACAGATGGCGCTAGTGATATCGCATGAATTTTAATTTGTTTGGAATGCGAGGACAGTGGCTTGGAATATTAAATTGTACAAAACTAAATCGTTAGATTTGAAGACGTGTTCAAAAATGGTTTTTGAATAATTCCTATATATTTTTAAATTCAATCATCAATATTCACATCTGAAGATGCAATATGATTCAATATCCAATACTCGTATAATTCGACAAGTTTGCACAGAAGTTGTTAGAACTTGCCGATTTTCCTGTCCACACTCGAATACTCTATGAGTATAAAACAGGGGGAGGCGTCGTAATCCTAATAATTGATATTTTATTTCGCAACGTTCAAGGGTCAAGACGCAAAAAATTAAAATATTTAGATAATTAAAAATTAAAAAGATTGAGTTGTATTTTGTATTACTGTGTTTTGTTTTACTGTTTTTTGTTGTGATTAAATTAAATTTTATGAAGTGGTTAAGTACCTACCCACATACACTATTAGCATTTTATTAGGTCTATAAAATTCATTTTTTTATTTTTTCTGTTTAAAATAGTGCACATCCTAAATTAGCCTATAGCTATATACTATAATATTATTTGTATTTCCCTCAAATAGGGATGTATTGTTTGTAATCGTGACAAAAATCGAATCAATTTTGATATTTCTTCACATATTTTAAGCTGCGTATAAATATGGCGAGACGCGCGCAAGTCGCGCCTGAGCCGCGCCTCCAACGGGGGCTCGAGAGTATACCACGAGCCGCTCGAGGGCGGCTCGACGGAGGCTTGCAGCGATCCGTTTTCTGTCGGTTTTTGGGGAGACCTCAAATGGATTTTGCGCATCTAGTGGGATGGGTTCATGGCAGACTCGTTCAAAATTTGGTTGGCAGCGAGACCTATGAATTCGTTTCCGTTTTACAGGGGCGTAGGGTCATCAAATATCCAAGAATAAACTGTAAGACATTGCCGCACATACTTTCAGACTCTCTTTTGTTTATACTTTTAATAATCATAAACATTTCGTGCCATAGAACTAAATAAAATTAGATTAATGCACCACAAAACTAAAAATAAGTAATGAACGCCAACATTAGAACGAACACGCTTTTGTCCGTTTCTGCTACTGAGCCATCGTCTTGGTCAGTGGTGGGATTGACGTCTTTGAGAAACCCTGATTGACAGCTTTGGCAACTCACCAAAAGGATATTTATCCATTAAGACAGTTGAGAACCTTGTTCTTGATCTGCTCGTCATATCACTCCCTGCTCCCGACAATAGCCCGCGTACTGATTTCTGGTCGTGATGAATATATTTCGATTTTCGGCTGTCGGATCTCGGCGCAATTTGCGGTAGGCGGCATTTTTAGCATTGGCCGCTCTTGAACACTTTTTTCGAGACCGTGGTTTACTGTTTGAGATTCGTTTCATAGAAGCGGGGCTGAAAGCTTCCATACTAGCTTGGATAACTTGAGTTATGTCATGAGCAGACTCAGATGTGTTTTGATTTCTAAAGCATACATCTTTCCAAGGAAAAGACGGGTAAAACTTGCAAAGATCACACCACATTGCAGATTTGTAGTGCCAAACCTTTCGGAGTACCTGTAGCTCCTGTGCTTTGATAGCAAGTTCATAGGTTGCGGAGATAAGACTGCGGTCTGATGAGCCCAACGGAGGGTGGATAGTTACGATGTAGACGTCAGGATTACTTGTTAAGAATAGATCCAGGAGGCTAACAAAGTCTTTTTGACAATCAGGAATCCTTGCAGGTTGATCAACCAGCTGAGTAAGTCCGTGGCTTGTAGCAAAAAAATTCGGCTTCCCGCCCTTTAAGTTTCTTCTCGTTGACAACATAAATCGTCTCGTATAAAAACAGCTAATCCATAGTTGTGGAAATCGGGAGTGAAGGTCATAACATATTCAAGGTATCATGTGCAGTGCTTGATTTCACTTTTTTTCTGATAGAGCTGAAATATAAGGCTTATTTGATGTTAAGTGTATGGTACTATCGCAATATCGTGTGTGCCCAAAAGTATAAGAATTAGCTCACTACGCGTGATAGTTTGATCAAATTTAAAATCAGCAGAGGTTTCATAATTGCCTGATTACGCAATTCACAAATCTTTTTTCAATTGTCTTCTTCCCATAGCGACGCTTATCACTAAGCTTTTATACTCAGAAGAACTTCCTACAGTTTCACGATCGCGACACTGCACTGGCAGGATCGCCATGTTCGGGTCAGAAGGATCCAAAATTAATCGCCATCGCTTATGTTTTTTTATGGCAGTGGCACACACACACACAAAAGGGATATCCTATGGCGCTCCACGAGCGGTGTGTGTGCAAAGATATTGATTAACATGGTTCTTGAATGTAGGTTGTAATTAGTGGGAAACAGATGTTATGGAAATGAGTTCCCCAATGATGCAGTGCGCCAGACAAAGGAGTTCTTGCATAGCGATGTTCTAGGTGTCTCCAGGTGTATAACGAACTGGGGCGCTCTTGTAATCTGGCGTGACTGTCTGACAGGAGTTGCCGGGGGCGGGATGAACCGGGCCAAATCCTGGGAACATCTGCCGTTAAAGTATCTGTGAAACAGAGACATCTTGGCCACATGTCTGCGGTGTTCCAGGCTATCCAAGTTCCGGGTCAACTCCGGGTCGCCGAGGAGACGCTCAGCTCTCTTCTGAATGGAATCCTGCAGCTTAGGATGTGCTCTGGTGCAGCACTCCAGATGTGTGAACAGTATTCTAAGCACGGTCTTATTTGCGCTTTGTAAAGTAAGAGCATCTGCTGCGGTGTATAAAGTTTTTTGTTGCGACATAGCGCACCAAGCTTGTGGGAGGCTGATTTTGCGATATTAGCAACATGGTCATGCCAAGATATATTGTTGTTGACCGACACATCCAGCAGTCCGATTGACGAGGATGAAGGAATGGTCAATTTTGCCATAATGATGTCAGGGCCCGCTGTATTGGCCCTCTTGGTAAACGTGACTGCTTGGGTCATTGCTGCATTGAACTGGACTAAATTTCAGTCGTCGCGCCCTATGTTTAAACTTTCTCCAGGTCTTGATTTAAACTGCTCCTGTCTGCGGTGATGAGTCTCAGTCGCTGGTAAGAGTTTTTCTGACCCATAGTGGGAGACAAAAGTACTGTCATCTGCAAAACTGTAAACAGGATTATTTTTTTCGGTCAGCAGGTCATTAGTATAAATGAGGAACAGAGTTGGTGAAAATATTGCGCCCTGAGGTATGCCCGCGTTAATCTTGATTGTGTCTGAGATGTGTTCATCAACTTGCAACGTGCAGAGATCGGTTCTTAAGGAAACTGGCAAGCCAGCAGCAGGGGGAGGCTGGCAGTCTGAAGGACGGCAGTTTGTTGAGCAGTCCATCATGCCAAATTCTGTCGAATGCTTTTGAAATATTCGAGGCTCTCCGCAGTTCTCAGTTACCGCACTCCATATATGAGTGACATAGGCTAATATATCTCCTTTCCATCTTTCTTTGCGAAAGCGGTATTGATTATCGCTGATTATTCTGTTGTTCTCGAGGTACTTGAGTAGTTGCTGGTTGACTACACGTTCCATGACTTTGGAGATTATTGGAAGCAAGGCAATTCGACGATAGTTTTAGGGCGTAGTTTCTTGCCTTTTTTGGAACAGGTTGCACTCGAGCGACTTTCCAAGAAGATGGGTAGATCCCTTTACCGTAAGACAGAGAAAAAAACCTGAAAAAAAACGGGTGTTAGTTCGTTGGCGCAGTTCTTCGTCATGATGGCAGGTATTCCGTCCGGTCCTGAGGCCTTTTGCGTATCTAGTTCTTTAGGGATTTTACCAATATCATTGTGATGAAACTTGACTTCTGCCATGGTAGTATTGATGTTCGATATGGTGGTGGGGAGAATCTTGGCTTGGGGGACATCTTAGGTAGAGTGCGATGAAAACATGTTGGCGAGCATGTTTGCTTTTTTCCTTGGCTGTATTCGCCGTGATGCCACGTTCGTCCGTCAAAGGTGGGAAAGACGGTTTTTTAAAATTGTTACTTACTGCCTTTGCTACCGACTGGGGCATTGCAAAAGTTGGTTCCTGATCCATTCATTGTGTTTGTCCTTAGTTTCGTCGATCACACGTTTGCATTCGTTTCTCGCTTCGACAAAATAATTGCGATTTTCAGCGGTCTGGTTTTGCTGCCAGTACTTGTAGGCTTACTATTTCCTACCTACAGCTCTTTCGCATCTTCCGTCGATCCAGGGTTTTCTTTTTGAAGGTAACTTGATGGAATTTGGGATGTATGCTTCCATTCCGGAGGAGATTTCTTGTGTGACCTCTTCTAGACTGACGGGTCGTCAGTGCCAAAGCAGACGTCGAGCCATGGAAAATCTAGGTAGAAGGCCCTTAGATCGTTCCAAGATGCAGAATTGCAATGCCGGATTTTGCGAGGCAATGGTGGATCCTTCTGTATGAGTGGCAATTCACAAACCGTTGGTATGAGTTTGTGGTCGGAAATACCTAATGGCGGACCAACTGTAATTGTGTACTAGTCAGGATTGGTGGTTACATAACTATTTTCATTAACTAGTATACTCATATCTACATACTTTATTTGCTACGCTTATGAAGCTGAATATCAATTAACTAACTTGAGTTATAATCTAATTAAAAGAACCGGCTTATAGCTGACAGTAGCACATTGCAATAGTTTGTCCTAGATATTGAAGGTATTCTATAGTAGTGAAGATTCGTTCCTTGGCCGTTCCGGCCTGTCTTATCACCAAATTAAATCTTTTATAGGTACCTCTTAATTTTTCAAATCAGGTATACACACGAGAATGTCTCCTGCTTCATCATTTATTATGGGAATAACAAACACTTTTAAACTATCGTATGTCTTAGTTAATCCAAATGTTACCTTTTGCTAACGGTGTGTGTACCATTTCTTCTGCTGCGATCAAAGTCGACATAGTTACTAGACATGTTTAGGTGGTTCGAATATTCTGAATTTACCTTGATGATATAGAGAAAGCCTTTCAGATAATGAGTTAATATTTCCCATACAGTAAATCAAAAAAGGCTCTATGCATTACTATTTTACGTATCGGAAACCTGTTTAAGAGTAAGTAAAATAAAAGAAAGTGATTCAAAACATTTTATTTAAAAATAAAAAATAAACAGTATTTGCGACAGAAAATTGCGTAAAAAAGTCTCCATACACTAGTATTGGCAACATTAATTAGCAAAGTTTCTTCAATATTTTGTGCAAATGCCATTTGCTCTAATGACGGCCTCAAGTCTTTCTGGTACTCTTAATACAAGCTTTCTTGAGACATTTAGTGAAATATTCTCCTACATTTGTCTTATTCGATTTTGAAGTTTCTCTTTGTTTCTAGCCTTCTAAATTGCTTTTATCTTTGAGCTAGCAACTAAAACTTTAGATTTTCTTATGGAGGTCATGTTGAGTTTGTATCCTCTTTGACATATTTCCGCAATTTTTAATGATGCCTATTTTCTACGTTAACAATAAATGCGATTCGCTCCAATAATTCTTCTAAATAAAATTAATATGGTTTATTTTATTATTCATAAAACGCATTGTTCTCTATGAATAATTACGTTTTCAAGTTATTTTTTTTTTAGTCTCATTATATGTCATATTATTGATGAGCCGAAAATTGCCGCCAGAACCTTTCTAGGTCAAGGAAAAATGGATTTGCTTCTATTTATAAACGCAGTTTTATTTGATTGGACATTGGAAATTCAGTCTGCATGGGGTGGCAGTAAATAGGACTCGAATAATGCCCGTAATTACATTGTGGAAAATTCTGATATGTTTTTGTGTGAATACCGATATGTGTATTACCGAAATGAACGATAATAAAATGGTTGTCGTACCCTGCGTATAGATTAAATACTAGAATTATCATGACAAATATAGTTTTAATGGCCATTTTGAAAATTTATTATGTATATTTACTGAAAAGGCTTAGTTTTATAACAAAGTAAACCTGTTAATATATCGGTTAATGCAAATTATAATTAGTATACGACCTAAATAAAAGCACCTCCAGATAACAATTAAAATTTTCAAGTTGTAAGTTTTAAAATTGCAAACAAGTTAGAACATAACAAATTATTAGTTGCTTTGCTATGCAATGAAAACATCTAAATTTACATTGTTTTTGTGAAGTAAAATATCATAAACAACCATCCATGAAACTAAGTCTTTATTTATCTTATCAAAATATCTTATTCGCATTAGACGCGACCTTTTCTAGGAAAATCTTGCAGCGTTCAAGCGTTAAGTATGAACTTTTTAAAAAACTTAAGATCCAACTGGTTATAGTTTCCACTCTTGTTCTGAAAATTAGTAATTCATAAGAATCTCGTCACACACGAACCTGCAAAATAAACAGCAGCACGGTGGAATACAATAAGAGAATGAAATGAAAGACAGATTCCAATAGAAAATAGAAGACTGCCTAAGAGAGACAGAAAGAGAAAACAAACGCGAAAACAACACAGCTTCAGCTTGGAATACCCTAATGGCAAGTGTGAATAATAATTAATAACACTTTAGACATGAAAACTTAGGTACCGATAATATCAAACTTATTTATTAATTTCAAAAGTAACTGATAAAGGAAAAATACATTGAATTTAATTTTATTTTTGAATCTTATCAGCCCTTTTTGCTAATTGGTCAACCCGTAGGTGTAAAGGTTTTTCTTTGCATCGGCTTTGTCTTACGTTTTCGTTGCGTAAAGTTTTAATCTGTAATAAGTACGTACCTACACCTGGTTTAGCATTTAAGTGATACTTGCATTTCCTTTTCTTTTCTAATATAAACCTTTGATCCTATTATTTATTTATGTATGTGTTTGTTTGTTGCTAGCTAGCTTCTGTTTTCATCTGCTCAAAGCCTTATGCAAATTTACACCTTCCCACCAGCCATCAGAATATTTCGCGAATCAAATAAAACCGTCCTCGGTCGTGGTATTACGCCATTTCTGCAACAAAACACTTTAATTTTTGGCGTATAATTAGGTTTCATTAAATTAGCAAAACAAAAATGGTAAGCAAAACTGCTCAGCTGCACTCTGAGGCCGAGGATAAACGAAAAACTGCACCGCTTCGTTCCACCATACTTTGTAGAGAATCTGCTTCAGATTCGGAGCTTACAACTACATTATAGGGCTTAAGTTTGTCTAATGATACAATCCCTTTGTATTCCTTTTGCGATATTATCGTGCCCTTCACATCTTCAATTACAAATCAGTCGGTTTCAAGGACCTTGGTTATTTGATATGGACCGCTATATTTGAGCAAATGTTTCTTGCTTTATTGCATGTAAACTTCTGACGAGCACGTATTCGCCAGGATTATATACTTTACCGCGTTAATGTCGTGAGTCATGTAGAGCTTTACTTTTACTGTGGGCATTTTCCAGTTTTGGCTTACTTTCTCTCTTGTTGTACCCAAATTATCATCGTAGTTGGGCTCTACGACCTCATTTGATAACAACGCATTAGCTAGTTCTCGCGGATAATAGCCAAAATGCAGTTCATAAGTGGATTTTCCAGTAGAGAAATTTACACTAGTATTCAAGCACCATCGTACCTTCATCCCATCGGTCTTCTTAATTCAATGAAGCAGACGACGAGGCTAGAATCGTTCGAATATACCTCTCTACCTGCCTATTCGCTCGGGGGGTGTCTGTTGCATTTAGGACATATTTAATACTTACAAATTTTATAATATTCTTCAAATTTCTTTGCGACATAACAGAAGCCTCGGTCACTGATAATCCTTCGTGGCACTCCGAAATTTGCAATAACTACATGAAAAAAATGAAGCTCGGGAATAGTCTTTATGGACTGCACAGCTTTCATAAAAACAAATTTTGTGACAGCCTCGACAATGACTATAAGATAAGAGGTTTTACTTTTTTATTCAACAAATGGACCTAAATGGTCAATGTGTAATGTATCAAAGGGCTCGGCGAACTTTTTGACCCGATGTAAGAAACCTGGTTGCTTTCCACCCGGTTCTTTATTGTCCAAGCAATCCAAAAAACAAGATATATTCTTCTCTGTATATATTCGCATGTATGGAGACCAGCAAGACTTGGAAATAGCTGACAATGTCTTATCGAAAGCTAAATGTCCGCCACCGTCGTGGATGTGCATTAAAATTTGATTTCTGGCTCCTTTTGGGATGACCCATTTATTTCCTGTTTTCGGTTTTTGATACAATCTATTATTAACCTGACAATACTCCTCAAGAATTTATTATCTTCAATATTTTCAGGGGATTTCAGCAAGGTATCTAAAATATAAGCACATTTGTTATCTACGAGCTGTGCAGGAAGCACCCAATCTTTATGCTCGATGTTCACCGCACTACATGTAGTGGTTGATGTTTTTAAACAATCTGGTGGAAAACAGGGCATCTGCTAAGAGCTTCCACGCGTGATCACTTTGAATTTTATTCCCATCAAATAAATCCTAAATTGTTTTAAGGAGTTTACCACAGCTATATAGATTCTCTAATTCGTAAAAGTGGTATCGTTGCTCTTCTTTTGTCGTTTGTCTAGAAGAATAAATACATTGCAAAATAGAGTGATTTTGTTGTTTCTGGAGAAGGATATCACCCACCCATACCCCATTGTGACGCATCACAGTGAATTCGGTTTTGCCAGTCTGGATCATAAATTGCTAAGACTGTAAATATGTTCTATATTGTTGTGGAGGATTCATTCTTACCCTGGAATTGATTGCTTTAATTTCTTCGATTCGGTATCTAGTCGGATACCGTTTTCAAGAAAAGCAAAAAACTAAAAATTAAAATGGTTAGCAAATACAATAAAACAGTAAAAAGCTCTTGCAGATTGTCAGGCTGACAATCTGCAAGAGCTTTTTCATGTTCTATTGTATTTGCTAACCATTTTCATTTTTAGTTTTTTGCTTTTCTTGAAAACGGTATCCGACTAGATACCGAATCGAAGAAACTAGGTACACATTTCATTAGGGTCACTAAACTTGCACTTTTGCAGTTTACATCCTTGAGCCTGGGCCGAAGTGGCTCTATAACAATTCAAACCAAATTCAATCATTTGTGGAGCCAAAGGCAATCAATTCCAGGGTAAGAATTGTTAAGACTGGTCTTGATTCAAGTTTTTCTTTAAGCTTATCAAAAGCACTTTGTTGTTTACTTGACCAAACGAATGCAATACCTGTTTTTGTTAGGGTGGTTAAGGGCCTTTCAATCAAAGCAAAATCCTTTATATAGTTCCTGAAATAACTAGATAAACCTAGAAATTGCCATCTTTACTTATTTCGTCGCCACTTTGACATAAAAAAAATGCATTTAGGTAAACGCAATGTAAGGCCCGCTTTAGTTAATGCTCCTAGTACTTTTCTAAGATTATCGAGACCCTCTTGAACACTTTAAGCAGGTAACAAAACATCGTCCATATAGGTCAATGTCTTACCATATCTCATGTTATCCAAAACTACTGCCCATCCGACGTCACGAATGCAGTTTTTGGTATTGATTCCGGATCCATATCAATCTGATGATAACTTCTAGCTAAATCCAAACTCGTAAAAAAGAACAATTTTTCAGTCTCTCTAGGAAGTCAGCCACTCGATGAAGAAGAAATCGGTCCTGAAATGATTAGTTTCAGAATTTAGAGCACGATAATCTACCGCCATTTTTCTTTTTGGCTAAGAGAATTGGGCTTGCGTATGGCGAATTTGATTCCCTAATAATATTGTTTTCCAAAACGTCATCGTTCCGGTGCCGCCGACCTCCGAACTTAACGCTCGATTTACTTATTCTGCCTGCTCGAAGTGTTTCTTCTGTTCACATTCAGTGTCTTTTCTTACAGGTATTCTTTTTGTCAAGCTTAGCAAAAATTATTGATAAAAATATCTCTCTGGTAATGGTTTGAAGAAGATTATTCCAGAATTATAAAAGCGGGAAGTGATGATGAAAAGAAAATTCTCTAGAACGGAACAGAATGAAACAACGCGGAATACTATACAAAAAAAGTAACAAGAAAAATGGTGAGAAGGGAAAATACACACAAATCAGAGAAATTCAACAAAATAGACGTAGCAATAGCACTAGGCAATGTTTCTGAGGAATAGTAGAAATCAAATGGGCTATCAGCGCTAGAATGAGCTGTGAATTTCCGCAGTGCTCTACATAATTTCATAGGAATGATATGGCTCAGAGGACCCATACCAGATGAATGCAAGGAATGAATATATGGCAATTGCGAGGAACTATAATGCTAAATAATAACATCTACAAAGTGCTTTCCAATGTTAAAGTACTTTGCAACATATGGCCAGAAAGAGTCATAATGGTATATACCAAATAAATAGGTAGATACTATTATTGTAAAAACGTCCCTCGGGTATTTTCGCATTTAGAGGAACTACAATGCTAAATAATAACATCAACAATGTGCTTTTCAATGTTAAAGTATTTTGCGACATACGGCCAGAAAGAGTCAAAATTGTATACCAAATAAATAGTTGGATTCTATTATTGTAAAAACGTTCCTCGGGTTTTACGGCATTTAGGATCTGGTGGTGTCTCGGACTGACTTCGCAGTTGTAGTACCCGTCCATGATTCCTGGAAATCTTAAAGACGGACATCGCAACGGATTTCATATCGCCAAAATTATCGCTCTCTGATTGGCTAAGCATGGTTGTGTGGGCATGTCCAGCTCAGAACGCGAAACTATGAATTTATGATACGATAAGCTTTATTGATTAGAATTACATAATTTGAATTGCATTCCTAGCATAAGCATGCCTAAGTTCTAACATCTGCTGTTGTGCCTAGCGATGTTCAGTCATTGCCGATGGCCAGCAGATGGTGGCACCCTTAAGGGGTTGTTGTCTACCTACTTAAAAAAACTAGGTTTGCTGTACTGCTGTTTTTGCCACACTTTACATGGGAATACCCCTTCAAAGTTCCATATCATAGTGATTTGCATAAGCTAACTATTTAGTTGTACATTCTGCAATATTTGTTGGTGCAAGTGTTGTATGCAGGGAAAATTTAAGGAAAAACCTTGCTTAGAGTGTCCCCTATAGGAACAGGACGTCAGAATGTTAAAGTTATTTACACTATGTACAACATTAATATTAAAAAGACGATACACTATACAAAGTATTAGACTTAATATATTAAGTCTGTTCAAATAATTTGCATAGCATGTAGGGCGAATCTCACGGTGTCGGATGCGGAGACATGGATGCTTCGGTGGTTTGAGGTCATATGAATCGCGACGTTGTTATTTGCGCTTTTATACATCGGCCAGCTCCCTTAACAGGCCCCGCCCCCGTGTCCGAACACGGTTTGATTGGTTGGGCCAGCAGCTGGTAATACATTTACCAGAAAAGTGGTATGTTGCTGCCCTCCTGACACATGAAAATGATTTTTATGTCAATTTTTATTGATTTACGAAAGTGTTATCGATCCTGTTTTTGAAAAATGGTTAGATTTGGTAAAGTTCTAATATGTAGAGATTAAGGAAGCATAAGTTGTTTATAGAATTAAGTTGACCATTTTGCAGGAGTCATTCAGACTAAACCCGACAGATGACGGCTAACAGAGTAGAAACCGGTCTCGGGGGTGCCTGAATGATTCTTGCAAGATGTGGCGGTGGAATCGGTGAACCTGAACAACTGTTGCTACACTTGGAGTTCTCTCACGATTTCTACCACTGTTATAATTTGTACCAAGGATTACAAGAAACATAGGTATTCGTGTCTTACGCATTTCGAATATATTTTTTGGGTTAATATTATACTCATCTTTAAGTGCTTCGGAGATGTCTTGCGGTTTAATCTCCCCATCGAGGCCGCGAATAACAAAGTCTCGCGTTTTCTCCTGGGATTCCGCGTATGTGTGATACTCCGTTTTTTCTATATCGAGGGCACGTTTCAGGGTGTGGTAATCATTGGCAGTATCACTGTATACTATGACTGAAATTTTAGTTTACTTCAGTTGGTACTTTTTAATATGCATCTCTTTTAGATCCTCACGTAACTGGCGATGGTCAGCGGGCCTGCATTTGATAACGACGGGCGGCGGCGGCTGGCTTTTCGGTTTTGAAGGCGCTTTTTGCTACTAGCGTTGGTTTTCTGCCTAACACTAGTAGAGGCACAGGTTGAGGCAGTGCTAACCATATCCTCGTCCTCTGTATCCAGGTCCTGTAGTGGTAGGAATTGATTTGATTTTTGGTGTTTAGGGGCGGCTGGCCCATATCTAAAGTCACCAGTTTAAAATTCCGCTAAAACGGAATCTGCCTAAATGGCGTCTTAAAGGGGTCTTTTTCGCTGTTAGCTATCAGGGTAGCAGGAGTAGGAGGAGGTGGCGGTCCCATAATAACCTGGGAATCGTTTCCTTGAACGGTGGGCGTTGGTACTAGAGGGTAATCGGCAGGCTTGCCGATCGTTTTTTGCGTCGATGGTTTTTCAGTGGCATTGACCTTGGCATTTTTTGTGCTCTCGGCACCATGCAGGTTTGTCGGACTGGCCTTCTTCTTGCCAGTATCGATTTTAGACGATATACTTCTTTTAATACCTGCAGGATGAGTGTCTCTCATGTGTTGGCGTATTTTGGTAATTAAACGGTATAATTCATTTTGCGATAGCTCATCGGTGTGCTTGAGCTTTTCCGTGTCTAGGCGGCATTGTACACATATTTCGATAAAACTTTGGCTTCGGCTCTTTACCTTCTTTATAATTAGGTCGCTATACTTTCTGTCCGAATTGGACTCCATAGAGACGTTGGGCAGGGTGTCCTCGTCCTCCGTGCAGTCGCCCATGGCAGTGGCAAAAGCCGGGGGTCCGTCCCCGGAAACTACAAATACGTGGGTATAAAACTCTTCCTGGCCTTTACTAGTTACTACAAGAGCAAAAAGCAGTCCGAATACAATGTAAAAAGATGCAGAAATCGTGATTTAAAATCCGAACTGATACCAGAGTTTTTGCCGGAACTAAATAAAAACACAAATTTATCGGAGCTAACTAAAAACGACCGTCGCCAACGCGATTCAGGATCGAACTCAACTATGAATTTATTTCCTTTGTTGTTTCGCAGTATAAATACGTTTCTTGAATCAATAATGAAAATAAACGAATGCTGTTTCCTATAAGCAACACGCCTTTTCTCAGAATTTTCTGGTTAATTTTTAAACACCAATGATATACCGTGATGTATTGACGGAATTTAAGATTTAAGGTTCACCCTCCGTTCCACAGTTAGGTTTCCAGTTGAACGAATCCATGGGTTACGCCATTAACACTGAGAAGTATGCCAGCCAGGACCAAATTAAATAAAGGCACAACAAATAAATATTTGGGATGCCAAAATTTTGATTCTTGAATTAATTATTAGAAAATTAGCTTATTAAGGCCTAAAATATTTGTTACAAATAATTTATTAATTTAGAAAAAATTGTTATATTTTACATAAATGCGTCAAATCTAATTACTACAGATGTTTAAAAAATAATTATATTAAGTTGTGAAATATAGTTTGCTTCCAAAACAAATTAATCAATAACCAAATTAAAAAGAAATTAACACCTTTTCTTATATATATTAATTATTAGTGATGGGCTTATTCGAATGAAAAATAACCTTTTTAATAATTATGTTCATTACATGTAATCAGCACATCATCAAGAATCATATTTTGGAGTTTAAGTATTTTTGACTGAAAAACGTAAAATGCTGTTTATTATTTTGTTCAATAATATTGTGTAATCAAATATTTACTCGTATTCTATTGTTATTTACTTATTTATGCTTAATAAGACAATAAAGCAGTTACGAATTACGGATAAGATGCCGATGACGCTGAACCACCGAATATTAACATCGTTAGTTAATATTCGGTGGCTGAACCTCCTTCCTAACCGGATGCGATCGCTCACCTGAATTTATTCGAATGATTATTCAAATAATCATTCGGTTATTAATATTATTTGAATACAAATAATTCGGTTATCAAAATAATTCGGTTATGCCCATCACTATTTTCAAGTGCAAATACCATGGAAAGAGCCATGGAAGTACTACTTAGTTTCTTCTCTCGTCTATTGTTTAGAAATGCTAAAATTTCCACTAAAGTTATTTTCTCAGTATTTTCCATTCAAAATAACTACCTACCTGGAATATTTCCATTAAAATATATAGATAGTGATTTCCAAGGTGGCTTGTCCTTTTGAGGATTAGTAATGATTTGTGAATCCATATTGTAGGTATGTAGCAACCAAGACAGTGATAAAAAATTGCGTTTATTGAGGTGGTAGAGGTTTTGATTTGCAGCTTCTACTGCCTCTACTTTTGGAGATAGGACAAACTTTTGAAATGGACATCGCAAAACTTTTTACAAGCCATAAGAATTTGCTTTTAGAAAGATAAACCTGTCTTATTTTTAATGAACCACCCTTTATAAGATTGCTTAGAATGAAAATGTGTTTTGTCTGATTTTAAAAGTTTAAGCATAATGCTGTTTTTGAATTGCTTCGTGTGAAA
>MU182497.1:276609-327333 GCA_016904865.1 Pissodes strobi | reverse complement strand
CTGTCGTGACTGTCTGATAGGCGTTGCCAGGGACGGGATGAGGCGGGACAAACACTGGGAACATCTGCTGTGAAAGTAAATCAGGGACATCTCGGCCACACGTCTGCGATGTTCCAGACTATTCAGCATCCGGGTCAACTTCGGATCGCCGACGAGACGCACAGCTCTTCTCTGAATGGAATCCAGCAGCTTTAGGGTGTGTTTTGGTGCGGCACCCCAGATGTGTGAGTAATATTCTAAGCACGTTCTTATTTGCGCTTTGTAGAGTAAGAGCAACTGCTGCGGTGTATACAGTTACAGCAAGGCGCGAGACACCCACTATGTCTTTGCTGCATTGAACTGGACCAAATTTCTGTCGCCCCAAGTTTGAACTTTCTCCAGATCTTGATTAATTGCTATAATCTGCTTCTGTCTACGGTGATAAGTCTCAGTCGCTGGTAAAGGTTTTTCTGATCTAAATTGGGAAACAAGGATACTGTCATCTGCAAAACTGTAAACAGGATTATTCGTTTCGGTCAGCAGGTCATTAATATAGTTGAGGAATAGAGTTGGTGAAAGTATTGCGCCATGAGGCACGCCCGCGTTGATGGTGAGTGTGTCTGAGATGTGTCCATCAACTGCAACGTGCAGAGATCGGTTCTTAAGGAAACTGGCAAGCCAGCTGCAGCTTGGTGTGATTCAAGGCATGTCTCCAACCAGGAATTGGGATATTCCTGACATTGCTCTGGGTGTAGTGTGAATCATTACATTGTATGTTTATCACCAGAGAAAACGGAATCAGCAGTATAATTCAGGTAGGGGTATTAGCTCTCGGAGTAGTTGTTTCTGCTGATCCAATCTTCTCATATGTATATATATATATTTTTCTAATACAATTCTTGGGAACATATACATACATACATACTACATACATATATAATATATACAGTGACTCACAGCTTAAATGATGCAGTCGCTGTTTATAAAAACTAACCATCCTCAGTGGCTCAACATTTATTTTGACAAAACGACAAGTTGAGAACAAATTAATCCGTCTCTTCTAAAATGTCTAACATAAGTTTTTGCTTCAAATATGCCATACTTAAATAACAATAAATATTTACCCAAATTATGTGCGATTTTAATGTCACAGCCTAAATGATGCAAATGAAACAAAACGGCACATAATTAATCAATTTAAAATTTACAAAATAGGCGTTGCATTAGCTTCTTATTGCAATTGTTTTTTATTTAGTTTGACAATTCAAAGCAATTTTTTGGTCAGAATGGGTCGTCGAACTACCATTACTGAAAGAAATTTAATTATTATCCACTACAGAAATGGATATAGCCAAAGAGACATATCCAACATGGTAAATAAATGTTCGTCAACTGTTCAGCACATAATTGAACGTTACCAAAATGAAAATAGAGTCGAGAATAAATCAAGGTTGGCTCCAAATAAGATCTTCAACGAACGTGAGGAAAGATGGATTGTAAGAGAAATAGCAAATAATCCTAAAAAAAGTGCACCAAAATTGCGCGATAAGGTGGAAAGACAGTTTGGAAAAAGGTGTAACCCCGAAACAATTCGACGGATATTGCGAAAAAATAATTTACATGGTCGAACTGCTCGAAACAAACCTTTTATTAGTCAAAGAAATCGGCGCGTAAGGTTAGAGTTTGCTAGGGAACATGTAAGCAAAGATTTGGACTTCTGGAAATCAGTAATATTTGCTGATGAGACAAAAATAAACTTATTTGGGTCCGATGGAAAAATATCAGTGTGGAGAAAGCCTAATGAAGAACTGAAATTAAAAAATATGAAAGCTACGATAAAACACGGCGGAGGAGGAGTGATGTTATGGGGCTGCATGTCGTTTGCAGGAGTAGGTAATATGCATTTTATTGAAGGCAATATGAACCAATATATGTATTTGGATATATTAAGACAGCATCTCGCAGCTAGTGCTCAAAAATTAGATCTTAATAACAATTACCAGTTTTATCATGACAACGATCCAAAACACACGTCATACCGGGTTCGTAGTTGGTTGCTTTATAACTGCCCAAATGTTATTAAAACACCAGCCCAGTCGCCAGATTTGAATGTTATTGAAAATTTGTGGTTGACATTAAAAAATAAAGTAAATAATGTCCCAATATCAAATAAAAATCAACTGATAGCAAAAATTATGGAAGCTTGGAACACAATTTCCCCAGAGTACACTAGGAAGTTGGTCGAATCAATGCCGAGACGTCTACAGGATGTAATTGCTAATGAGGGAGGACCGACAAAATATTAGTGGTCGCTTTTCAATTCCTGGAGTTTGTTTTCCTTTTTTTTGTTATTACTTTTATAGTTTGCATCATTTAAGCTGTGACATTAAAATCGCACATAATTTAGTTAAATATTTATTGTTATTTAAGTTAGACATATTTGAGGCAACATTTTAATTTAGGGATTTTTAGAAGACTCATGTGAAGTTATTTTCAATATGTCGTTTTGTCAAAATAAATATTAAACCGCTTAAAAAAAGTTAGTTTTTTGTTAAATAGCGTCTGCATCATTTAAGCTGTGAGTCACTATAAATTTGCCTTACGCTCTAAACACATGACTTAATTTATTATTAAGAAATTATTGCGTAGTCCAAAGGACAACATTGAAACATTGGAAAAAAGTGGAATTTATAAAATTGTATGCAATGCGTATGTAGGGCAAACTAGAAGATCTATACAAACGAGATTCAAAGAACACATAGCTCATTTAATGTATGGTAGAACAGACAAATCAAGTGTTGCTGAGCGTGCCTTTGATTTGATAATAGCCATAGAATAACAATTAATAACTTAAAATTAATTCATAATATATCTGATAGATTATTAGACGCATACGAAAGTATGGAAATTATTAAATGTAAGAATAGTTTAAATAGAGATAGACATTACCTCCCACAGAAAGGCCTACTCGCTAATATTAAAACTCCAGAATCCTAACATCCAGTGACATCATAACATTTAGTTAAATGCTTTTGCCATAAGAATATCGTTGAATGGGAGCCCAATAAAAGTATTGATCATTTTATCGCGCGTATTCCCGTATTTAACGTTGAGTGTCGCGCTGGACGACTGGAATTCCGAGTCCCAACTCGCCGTCTTTGATGTATTGTGTATAGAAACGAATATTTTGATTATGCAGCCTTTTGACTCCTTTTGAAAATTGTAAAAATCACCTAAAAGATTGATATTTCAAAATTTTTTTGTGAACTGTGAAATTTTAAAAGAAATTGCACATCTAAATATGCGCCTGTAAATAACTTTGCATTTGACGACGTCACGCGTAAGCCGTCAGGACTTTCTCTGGGAGGTATTGGCCTATTCCGTATAGTACTAGTTGATCGAGCGTGATTAGTATGATTCCAGGATTGGTTCTTTTTGATTCCGCTCGATTAAGCAAACAGTTAGTATAAAATAGAGTTAGGTAGATTTTAAGTTTAGTTTTAAGCATTCTCTGATGATGCTAAGATGGTTTAGTTTAGGTTAGTTTGGGTTGTATTTATTACAGTGATTAACTACAATCGGCAAACGTTGAAAATGGTTATTACGGTGTTTTTCTAAAATAGATTCAGGCCTTACAGGGAATGACCATATGGTCTTCCGTAAAAGAACTTTGATTTTGCATTTTTATTTACATAATATATAGACCAAGAAACACCACCTATTTATTAATTAGTACTATCGAGTACAAAATGGATTTTGTTTGTGGTTACTGCCTGCGAAAGAAGAGCCTATACATTCAAAATCGGTTTTAAAAAAACATTTCTTGAGATTTTTGTTAGTTCTAGCAGCACAGTCTGCAGAACCCCGATGCGATTTAACATCGTGCCGCTGTTGTACAGCAGCAACGACTCATATCCAACATATCCTTTCCCATCCCTTTGAATTTGGTATTGGGGCTGCAACCAAACCAATTAACTATCTACTTCTTTTTCACACGTAAAACTTGTATATATTTGTATTTATTATTACTAATATTATCAGAGACGACATTTTGACAATTTTTTGATAGTTTTGATTTTTTATTAAAAAATTATATATCTTCTTTTATGCGCGAAAGAAAATGCCCCCTCAAAATACTCTTAAGCTAGCTAGTTTAGCCGAAGGGATTCTTTATACATCGTTTAGGTATGACTCTGCTCCATCCGATCAGTTCGGTGCTCCAAGAAACATTCTGGTTATAGGCGACAAGCTTGAAAATTAAAGAAAAACCAATAAAACATTTACAGCAAAAGTAAAATACAATGTATATGGTGTTTTAACGCCCGCGGAGAAGAGATCGAACGGTTCGATAGGAAGAATTTCTGTTCGAATGCTGCCATGCGGAAAGATTGAATTTTGTAATAAATTTATGTTATTCACCCACGTCGGTGCTTGTTGTGAAATCTGATTTGCTACCGATGCAGTTAGGTTTTGATGAAATAAAACAGATGGTCAGAAGCATCGTGATGTGTCCATCAGTAAAATTGTTTTTGAGATTTAAGTTATTTAAGTAGGTACTATTGACGGAACCTGTATGGCAAATAGTGATTAAGAGTCAAACAAATCAGAACAGACGGTATAATAATGCAGTTATTAAGATGTTCTTTGTCTGTGGGGCTTTATGAATATTAAGATTTTTAGATCTTCATCAACTTATTTCAGTATGATTTAATAATCTTCACCCAACACTAGCGAAAAACAACTAAAATAAAAATACTGTTCAAAAGAAGATGATAATGAACATTTCTGACTTTCTCATGAAGCTATTCCCAATTTCATGAAACTCTAATATAGGGTAAAGTTGCCAGTAGTCTGAATTTCGAGCAAGTAAGATTTTTCCGCTGGATCCAGAGTCACAAGGAAAATTTCACTGCAAAGCGCTGAGAACAATGTTGGTGGGAATGGTCCCAAACGTTTATCAATTTACTCAAAGATAAACGATTTACTAAAGAACACCCACGATTCGGGAAAAGCTGTAAAATGTTTCAATAGAAATAACTCCACTTCACCGTCTGACTTAGATCTGTACAAATAATAATGAAATAACAGATGAAGTAATTGAGAGTCACGGCCGAGAAGACTGTGAAGTTAACGGTGAAGTTACCCAAAACGAAAATAATGAGAAAGTTGGTCCATTTGGAAGTTCCGAAAATGCAGGTATATCAACTGATACTACTGTCATAGGTAAATTGAGTAACAGAAAGACAATAAAGAACTTGATCTCGGTTGTTTGGTATTGCGAATTAATTCAAAAATATGTTCCTAGATGGGGTGAACCCGAACATCCACACCTCGTAAATATAGGAAGTAACTCGGTATCCAGTTTATGCATTTACTCGCCAGATACCTTGCAACTCGCTTTAGAGAATGCTGGACAGGGCAGAAGATTCCTTCGTGAAGCTTCACAAAATTATATTATACCGAAATCAACAATTGGCGATATGGTAAGAAATAAGCACAGTCAAAAACAAAGTAGATAGGTGAGGGGCTTTCTACTTTTACGATCTGACATACGACTTCTCATGAAGAGCTATTTGGATCGTAAGGAATGGGGATAGCGAAATTCCGATATATGCAAGGAAAAAATGGTTTTTTTTTGGAAAGAAACGACCGTATCACTGAGCGACTGGTACAAAACGTTAAGCGTGTCAGAGCAGTCGTTAATAGAGCGTAAGGAATGGGGATAGCGAAATTCCGATATATGCAAGGAAAAAATAGTTTTTTTTTGGAAAGAAACGACCGTATCACTGAGCGACTGGTACAAAACGTTAAGCGTGTCAGAGCAGTCGTTAATAGAGAAATTATTGAGGATTATTTTTTGAATTTGAGGGAGTGCCAGATACGAACATCGTCAATTACGATGAAAGTAACATGAGAGGTTGCTTCGACGGACTGACTTTCGAAGCCTGGTTCGATAAGATTGCATTGCCGTATTTGAAAAATCTCCAGGAGCCAAAAGTAATTTTAGGAGACAATCTCTCAAGCCAAACATATAATATAAAATTGGTTTTATTTCCACCCAATATCACACATCTTCTCCAACCGCTAGACGTAGCATTTTCCTCTTGAAGAAGAAATGGCGAACCTCATTAACAGAATGGAAAACAAATATAAGGGATGTATGGCAACATCAGAGTTTCTCAGATTTTTTTAAATAACTTTTAACTGAGATGGGGCCAACAATGCAGCAAACCATCAAGTCTGGATTTCGAGTATGTGGAATTTTCCGCTGGACCCAGAGGCCGTGATAAGGGAAATTTTACTACCAAGCGATGAGGATGATGTTGCTGGGGAATGGTTCAGAGCGTGTGTCAATTTACTCAAAGATAAACGACTTACTGAGACACCACTGCGCTCCAGGAAAAGCTGTAAAATGTTCCAATAGAATTAAATCCATTTCATTATCTGTCAAATAATAATGAAACAACATATGAAGTAATTGAGAGTCACATCGGAGAAGAGTGTGAACGTGACGGTAAAGATAGCTAAAACGAAAATAATAAGAAAGTTGGTCCATTTGCAAGTCCCGAAAACGCAGTTACAATAACCCTTTTGTCATAGCTAAATTGCCTAACAGAAAGACAACAAAAAACTAAGCCACTTGTGTCAAGGAAGTAATTGATCCTGGTACATACATATATGATTCATTTTCTAAGAAAGCACGATTCTTCCAAGATTTTATTCTTACTCCAAACTCAAGGTGACAGTATATAGCAGTATAAGTCATCAACTAATATTGGTTCTCCGATATGCAAAAGATGCGAAGGAGCTGTTATCAGTTTAAATTTCAAGATAACGTAGGTACTTCTTAGTTTAGAGAAAGCATGCAATATTTCTACTCACAAAGATTTGTTCAGTTTTTATATACATTATTTTGATTAAAGAATTTTTTTTTCCTTCTTTATACAAATATTTATGAATAAAATGTAGAACGTTTCCTAAATTGTGTTTTTTTTCTAATAATAGACCTAACTATAACCCAAACTAACCCATGCCCAAAAATTTCATTTTTTTCATTTCGATTTTAACTATAAATAATGAGTGTCCGAATTTACTCCACATATAGGGGTGAATTCAGACACTATTTATTTCAAGATATATTAAGATATGGATGTAATTTTTTTTCTTGGTGGACACATGTATTTAATTTACTTTTTTTCGCATTTTTCAAATACAAATTGTAGCTGTCATTTTGCAAAAATACTCGAAAATCGTTCGAATTCGCTCCGGTATATACCTAGAAGATTGGTAAATACCAACGTACGACAATAAATTAAAAGAACTAAATTAACATTAACAAAAGTGCAATCGAGAAAAAGATGGCATCAAAACATTTATTTTTTTGAAGCCAATGTATTTGGGGACCTCATCTCCAACTTCATAATGAGCAATTTCCATATTTTTATTTTAGCTTTATATCAGTTTTTTTTATACAGTGCTACTCGATATTCAAGAAGCTAGCTTTAGGTTCTCGTTTAATCGCATTTTTTTGTTAATAATTTTTACCCGCATTTTCTTTCTGCTTTTGTTTCTTCACCCTTCTTCTTTTTACTGTTTTAAATTTTTTGATTTTTCAGTTCTCTCAACTGCTTTTAATTTTTCAGATGATTTATCTGCTGTTTTATTATAAGATATTTTAGGCTTTTCTATAATCTACTGCAACACAGTTTTATCCACAATACCGAAAGATAATTTTTGCATTCGATACGCGTTTCGCTAATCATATCAGGTGATTAAAACTTAAGACCGTTTAAACCATCTCCTTATTATGCTAACATGGTTAGCGAAAAGCGCGCCGACTGCAAAAATTGTGTTTCGTTGTTGTGAATAAAACTATGTTGGTTCCAAACCCCAACATAGTTTTCTATAGGTGATGGATTCTCAATTGAGCACTGATTTTCCCTCGAGTTTTTCAGAACTAAACCGATTTTATTATGTTCGTTATCGCTAGTTTCATATTTCCGTTAATAACTTTGTTCTCATTCTCGTCTTGTTCATGAAATTGTGTCCGTTTTTCTAGGTGGATTAATTTGGGCAAGAACTTCAGGGTTTAAATTGGCCTCGTCACAAGTATTTTTATCTGAAATATTAATTTCAGTTTCTCGCATCCTTTCTTCTTCATTAATGGTATATTTATAGTATTTTCATTCCACTGCTCTTTATCCTTGCTCTTCGATTCTTTATCAGTCAGTCTTCTTCTTCTTCTTCTCTATTTTGAATTGCCTTGTGTATCATTTTGTTTTCTATACAACTTGATTCTCTGATATTTAAATTTCTTTGCTTTCCCCCAGGTATTTTTCATAGTAATCATTGACACTAGCTTCACCTTCCATTTGTTTTTGATCTATGTTACTTCCCTCTTCATCCACCTTGTTTTTCTGAGCAGTTTCACTATTTTTTTATTTATTTTGTCCTTCATTTTTACTCCGTTGTTTGGGTTCTCTGCTTTTTCATCGATTTTATTTTCCAGATTGTCATTCTCTTCACTTTCGATTTCTGAGAATGTATTCCAGTACCTTATCTGACTCCAATTTTAAGAAACACAATCAGACTCTACTTACGCGTTGTGACTTTCAATAGACTCAGATTTGATTCAAACACCTGACTATGACGGTTTCAAATAATAAAGGCTGGAAATATTATACTAAATATATTTGAGGCCTAATATTTGCGTATTTTATATTAAGATTTGACCAATGACAGTGGTTGGATTCAGACATCGTAGTTAAACCTCATTTCCAATTCGATCTTGAATTCATGGAGACTTGAACTATATTTAAATAATTTCTACTCTTTTTTTATTATGCAAAATTTCGAATTCTTTCACGATAAATTTTCGATATATTTCCAGCCTTCCTATTTACGTCAGTTCCCGCAAGGCAAGTTTTGCTGCTTCCTAGAATATATTTTAAGCGGTATTTTTCTAACTTATCTAATTACAAATTTATACAATATTTTACCGTTACTAAGAGTCCAGATAAGGCGAGTGTTTAACTTAGGCTTTATGAGCCGCGCGCCCGTCAAAATTTAAGAAATTCTCTAACCATGGCGCTAATAAACATTTTAGATGTTTATAAAATACTAATGAATTCTTTCCAAGTAAAGAGGACATGCCAGGAATATCAAACAGGTTCTAAGACACAAGGTAGAAGGTAGCATATGTACTTAGATATTAAGGTATTTAGACTTCTAGATTAGCAAATACAGGGAATATAAAGTACCAAACAAAGATACCAGATACCCCATTTTTGTATACTATGTTTAAGGGTCTTAATTTGTAGTTTGTTGTCAAGTACAAGGTAAAACTAATAAATAATTTCATTTAATTTTTATACCCACCCCAGTACCAGCTCGCTGCACAATTATATTATTTTTATATGGTTTCAGTATCTACAGCATCATTTACGCCTTGCTATGTAGCGCCCTGGACCAGCATCTTCTAAACAAGAAGGGCTGGTATCTAAATCTAAGATGGCGTCACGCGTAGGGAGTAGGCTCCGACAATGGAAAGCTTATTAATTTACATATAAACTAATTTTGATACTTTTCGACTTAAAAAAAAACGCACCTAAATTTTTTTTAATAGTTAAATAACAAAAAATTCTTTGGGAGCCGTACCCATCATAGAAAGGAGCATAATCTATTATAATAAGTAGTTTAACAGTTATAATATGATTTGATGTAAAGAATACGGACTATGGTTATTAATTTATGAATATACAGTGGTTTGTTTAAAATATATCTCGTAGTATATGTAAACTAAAACAAGAATACAGTTACTTAGATATTTTTTAAAGACTGTTTAAATAAGATAGGTAATGTGAAAAAATTATTATTAACTTCTGAGGAGTTTTTTTGATTTCGCACATTGTTTCTGTTTTGTTTCAAAAATAAACTTTAAATATTTAAGAAAATTGAATTTTGTAGATATTACCTATTCTTTTCAGTTTGAGCCTATACAATGTAACTAGGTTTCTTTAGCTTTTTTGCAGCAGAAATTTTTTTCTGGTACCAATAACAAACATAGAGAAAAAAAAATAAAAACACTTAAGGTAAGCACACCAGTTATCGGCACCTTAAGGTCGTAGACGTACATGAGTTGAACTTTAAAAAAGTCTAATAGATAAAAGAAGCGGAGAATATACTGCTGTATTATTTTTTTTTTAGATTAATAGTTATACTACTTTTGTAGAAAAATGCAACATTTGCTTATGGCTTTATTTTAACTTTTATATTGACATTAAAAGAAAGGCAGTCTAGTGTTCTCATTAGCGGCACTGCAAAAAATGCCAATGCTCCAATTGTCGTTATATGTGTGACCAGTTATCATCACCTAATGAACTAATACACCATTTAACTAAATGTTTATTATAAAATATTTAATTAAGTAAGCGCTTATAAGAAAGTATTTTTTGAGTAGGTACATACTTATTTAATAAAAAAATAGACATTAAGAAACCTTAAAAACTAAAGATAAATACATATCTTTGGACCAAATAATACATGAAAAATTGATGTTTGTAAACAGCAACAATTCACGGTTACAGTTACAGTTACTATTTGGACAACCGGTACTTCTATAATTTCAGTATCTAACACAATGGGTAAGTTTAAATGCTATATGTTAATAACATCAGTAATGTCAAACTCACTAGGAGCGTCCATTGGATTAGAACTGGCATTTTCAGCAATAGTCTGAATTTGTGGTCCGTTTGAATTACAAGGGATAGAAATTAAATCCCGTGTAAAATCTATACTAGCTTCTTTGGTAGAGGTCTCTTTTTCTTCTATATCATTTTTCTCTTCATCAGTTATGCCATTTTCAGAGCCAATATTCATAGTGTCGGAATCTGTTATACTTGTAGCTGGACATGTAAGATTATTAATTTCTTTATCGTTTTTAATCTGGTCTCTTTCGCAATCTGCTTGTGCTTTATGTTCTATATTTTTCCACATTTTAAATAGACTGAGATGCTCCTCTGCTCCTTCCTATACTGTTCCAGTTTGTTTGAATAACGCAACAGTTGCTTTTGGAATCTCTTTTTCTAGTAATGCTAAACATATTTTATACGATTCTTTATCCGAAAAAGTTGTGACATGATGGTCTGCTGTGGAGTTTGCTGAAGATACTTTATCTTTAAAATACTTTGAAAATTTTATATTCTCAATATTAAAAGGGACTAGTCCGCATGTTCTAAAACCGTTTTTAACAACATCTGGAAAATTGTGCATCTTCTTAAACGTTGTGTCTAAATTTGGCAAAATACATCTTTTGATATCTTTTGGCCATTATTTTCCATTCTATACCTATGAACACTTTTTTTCCATTCAAGCTTCAAAGGACGAAAAACTGCAACGTCCAGAGGTTGAAGTATATGGGTAGCGTTGGGACAGAGGGATATTAATATATTTACTTTTGCGCAAAATTCACTTAAGGCCATGGTTAGATGGGACGTGTGCCCATCTAAAAACAGAATCACAGGAAACTGAGTATTTTGGGCAACTAACCACGGATAAAATATGTTAGCGACGTATTTAAAAAAAAGTTTGTGCAATCATCCATCCGCTGTCAGACTTCCCTATGCCCCAATGTTGTGGTACTTTATCAACAACGGATTTAGGTATTCGCTTGTAATTATAAACTACCATTGGAGGCAAGATTTGACCTGAAGCGCTACAAGTAACAAGAGTTGTTATACATTCTTTATCATCATTGCTGACAAATGAATACACGGTTTTTTCTTACTTCCGTACCAAATCTTTATCGCCTTTTGGACAAAGAAAAAAAGCTGTTTCATCACAGTTGAATACTCTGCTTGAATCAAAAGTTATAACGAAAGTGTTGGTGTTTTTTAAATAACTTTCCACTTCTATAAACCATTGTCGAATACGTTTTTCACTTAAACTGGCTCGTGATGAAGTAAGGTTTTGGCTAATCCTTTCAGACAGTTCAGGGTGCCTCTTTAAAAACAATTCGTACCATTTTCGGCCTGGCCTTCCGTCAGTAAAATTATTTGGACGATTTAGTTCTTTCAATAAAAGCTGAACACTGTCAAGTAGCTGGTTTTTGGTAGCAGCAAAGCCACAGTCAGAAATTTTCTTAAGCCACGTAATGAGCAAAGATTCTTCTATTTTTGATGATATTGTTTCGGGTCCATTTTTTTTTTTCAACAGGAACTCTGCCTTTAATTTTATCTTGTAACGTCGACCTTGGTACTTTATACAGCTTGCTAGCAGGTTTGAATGGCATACCAGCCTGAATTGCCTCCAGAGCTTGATGTAAAGCCTCAACGGTGTACTGAATCCTTTTCTTTTTGTCCATTTTAATAACAGTACAAACTGAAAAGAAGGAGTTCTAATTACCGGCACGCAAATGCTCATATTATCGGCTTATTACTTTTAATAAAAATAACCTTGCAACCATTAGAAATATAGGGTGCCGATAATTGGTCCACCATATTTTGATTAAATTTAGTATGTAAAGGCCACACAACTCAGAGGTTATTATACAACAGTAAGCAACAATACACATTAATATTATGTTACTTCAGTGCCCAATTATCGGCACACCTGCCGTTAATAGGAACATAGTCAATATTTAATGATTCTATTATCGGCATATCTAAAAAACATAACATATCTAATAAAATTTACTGTTTTATATATTTTAAAGCCAAAACAATCATCAATAAATAACTCACCACAAGCAGAATATTAATAATGCACTTTAAAGGTAAGAAATAACACGTCTAAAGTATACTTTGATTCTTACGCGGGAAGACAAGCAAAACCTATTGCAACACTCAGTGGTCGACTGACCAATATGCATTTGGCGCCAACGTCAATTCATTTAGTTATAATAGATATTTGTGGAAACACACCTTGTACCAGAGCAATCAGTCCCTAATTATAAACTATAAGTATTTAATTGTATAATGTCGAATAACTAGGAAGTATAGTGTAGTGTAGTTGGGTGAAGAGTATATTTTCACGAACACAGGACAATGTCCATGCCATTAACACAATAAATTACCTGGTTTGTACAAATTGTTCACTGCAAATGCACACATTTCACAATTTTAAACATATTTTATCCTAAAAACTCGAAATATATATCTTTTACAGCATTCAGTTTCGGTCCCAACAAGGGTGGCCATATTGGCTATTGCTCTTCTTAGTTTCAGGGGCTTCTTGTCTAGAAAGTGTTGCAGGAGAGCCGAAAATTATACATATCTTCATAGCCGGTAGTTGATACTCTTAAAATTTTTGCAAAAACGTACTAACTAGAGTAACTAGACCATCGCCTCTTCAAATCTATAAACTTATACAGTCAATGCTGTTCTATTGATTTATCTAGTGCTTTCGAATTAGATGAAAATCTTTGAAAATATTTAAAACATTTAAATTTTATTTCATGTTAAACACCGTAAAAGGACTAATGGACGTTTTATTTATTTATACTCATCTTATATTTTATTTATGAAACGATGATTGAGTCGATTAACTCTTCGCCTCGACCGTATAATGACGCACTTTATCTTTTTATTGGTTTATTTTCTTTCTTATTGATAACGGGTGTTTATGGGAGGTAAAATACTTAATTGACACTGATTTACGCAATTAATGTTTTAAGTCACTTCGAGTTGTTTTCCACTGTTAATTTATTGGATCTATCTATTACTTTTTCTGGCAATGACACTGGAATCTTTGGTTCTCTAGCCAAACCAGAAATAAATCGTTGCAAATGTTATCAGAATTACTATGTTTCAAGTTTGTGCACTAAAAGCATATAGTTTCTTCATTTACGCATTTTATTTATTTTGCTATATATTCATGCTGAATCATAAGATGCAAACAAAGTTCGAAATAATTACTTTCTGTGATAGTTTCTGACGTATCCATATTATGTAATTCTATTTTTACGTATTTTTTTAATTGTAGGTGAATTAACTGTGTCTAAAATAGGCGTACAAGAGCTAAAAGTAAGTTTGGTGTAAGAACATGCGGATTTATTTCACTAGAAGTTTCTGATTGATCTAAAATAGGCGAAACCTTCGTCTAGGTAATATGTGGAAAACAAATAGTTTAACATCTGCCTAGATAAAATAATTTTAAGGTAATGTCTAGGTAAATTTTAATACTATTTTCAAAGAACCAGACAGTAGAGCAATTAAGCTATTTAATTTCGCATCACATGGTTAAGCTGACTTAGACTAGAATAATCTTCCTCCATTGCAACTTGTTACCAAATTATGAGAGGGTGTCCATCGCAGAATGTTTCCTAATGAAACTTCAACAACCAAATTTTAGAGCCACTCTGTATATCTCAAATGTAATGCAAATTAAAATTATTTAAGCTTTTTACGAGGCTTTTTAGTATTTTACAAAGATCATACTTTTTCTACAACATTGTATCTTTCTTTTAAAATAATTATTGTAAGTAATATTCAATTGACTTTATAAATGGCCAATAAAACTTGGTGGACTTATAACGGCCTTATTTGTTTTCCGGGTGATAATATAGTAAAATATATGAAAAGTAAACACTCCTTGGCTGGCTTAAAGTATGAGCAAACAAACTAGGCAAACAATCGAGACTAGTTAAATGTGAACGTTCTCACAAGAAGTTCTCATTATATTTAGCTTGTGCTTCTTTTAACATAAGTATTATCAAGAAGATTTTCTTTTGTGGGATTCTGATAGGCCGTTCATATATTTTTTTAAGTTTCAGCATAATGCTGAAGTGAAAATTATTCAGATATTCGCACTTACGAGTAAATTATTAATATTATTACCATTGTCGTTTTTCATTTTTCTCGGGTTTTCCCCGTTTTCTCCCTGGCAGATGGTTCTATACCTACTAAGCCTGTTCAGTGCAGCTTCTTGCCTTAAAAAATTCGGGCTATGGTGCATGTCTTCAGTAATATGGCTATCTGTATATGGTATCTGTTGGTATCCCTACGTCTATTAGATATGTGGTCTTGTTCTTTTGATCCAGTAATGTCAGATCTGGTCTGTTGTGTAGTTTTTATCAGTGTGTATGGTTATATCGTAGTAGTTTGGGTTAGTGGGGCTATTGTTCCCGGTGTTGATAAAATCTCCTGACTAAGACATTTATGTCTGTTTTTCATAAAATATTTTTGGTAGGGCTTATATGAAGCCCCCTGCATCTGGGAAGAGTTGTGCTTACTCTAGCCTCTTGCATGTATCTTGTTTGTGTATATATTCGTTGTTAAAAATGTATAGGTGCTTTCCATGTAATTTCTTCAGTGACCATTGTTGTATTTTTTGTTGTGGTGTTTACATCCATTGTGGTTGTGTCTCATATTGTGAGAGATTCAGTGGTGTGTATGCTTTGTCTGCTTGTGTGACTGTTTGGTGCAAGAAAGTACGCTTGTTGTGGAAACATTTTCTGAGGTTTTCTGTCTGATTTATTTGGAGTATGTAAATATTTCCTTCTCTGCCTCCTCCTTTCTGATCTCTTCTGAGTCTCTCGTTGCATGCGTTTGGGTGTAGTTTTGTATGTTTCATTCAGATCTTGTCAGTATATTTCTATTTTCTAAGACTGTTGTTGTCCATTTTATTACTCCAAACCAGAGAAGCATGGTGGCAAACGTGTTAATGGCTTTGAATAGGTATTTCGAATTTATTTTCGTGTTGAGGATTAGTGCGAGGTGTACTTAGTTGCAGTTTTATTGTTGTGTAGTATATCCCTGTCTTCTGCTGAAATCATAAATATGCGTATCTTTCATCTTCTTGCATCTTGTCTAGAATCTAGTATCTCGTTGTTAAGAATTTCTGCTTCCATTTGGATCGCTGTTGTTAAGGGTATATGTTTCTTTAGGTGTTCATGATAGTTGACAGGAATTTGTTTATAGTAGAGCTAGTATTTTTTTTAGCTATGAATGCAGCACAGAGCCGAAAGATTTCTTGTAATCTATCTAATATGTTCGTAGGTTCCCATGTTGTTTTTCTTTTATCTCATTATCACAGAGTCTATCATTAACCGTTCCTTACATCTTTTACCGTTCCTCCTACAGCCTTTTTGCTCTTCGGAATTACATTAAATTTTTTAAGATGTTGATCTACTTTCCTGCTTACTGCTGATATTACTATTTTATACAGTGTTTGAAAACAAGTTATTGGTCGATAATTAGCTGGAATTTTGGTTTTATATTTGCTTCCCCTTCAGCCAGGAATTATGGGAATATGTGTGGTTTTTCTATTACTATATATATTTAGGTATTTGTATATCGATGTGAACTGTTTATAACAAAAGTTTTGTATTTGACCTGTGCCTGGGTATTTCCCGTTATGTGTGGTTTTTATAATGTTTACCAGTTCTTCTGTCGTAATTTCGTATTCTTCTTGTCTTTTTTCTTCCTCTTTAATTCATAATGGATTACGATTATGTTTTCCGTTAGTAGCTGTTATTTCTTATGGACTAGAATTCATTGCGTCTGAAGAAGCATTGGCTGATGTTTTTGCTATTGGACTCTTGGTATCTCTGCAAACGTGCTGACTATACTGTTAATTTTTATTTCAGGGTGTCCAAAGCAATTATTTGCTTTTTTGTTATATTTTCACTGTCTTTTAATTTCATTTTGATTTGTTTGCATTCTACTTTAGTCATCTTATGGTCTTTATTACATTGTTTTCAATTCTCCTTTGCGACCTAGATGTGTTTGTTGCTTTTGAATTTTGATTTTTATGTCCTAAAGATTTTAGTTTGTTACAGGTTAATAGTTTCGAGGCTGCTGCATATAGGGTGAAAATTTAAAAACTTACAATGGATACGTTCAACCCTAAAAAAAGATATCAAAAAACCAAAAAATACCATTTTTCCATAAAGGCGAGAGATAAAAATCAGGTATTTTGCGGACCACCATCACCACCTGAAGAACTTCTCTCATCCGCTTTAAAATCTTAAATGGCACCCCACATGGGACACCTCTCTGGAAAAATCAAAAATGTTTTCCAGCCATTCCAGAATTAATCAATGAGATTTAAGCAGTTCCCTCTTCTAAATCATTTAAAATTTAACGTGCTTGCTATTGTCATAAGTTGTGTCTGCATTTGTTATTTGAATTTAGTTTTATTCGGAAGAAGAAGAAGAAGAAATAATTTTTTGCTATTTGAGAACTGTTATTGCGTTCAATGAAAGGCATCTTAACAAAAACGGCAGCCGCGGCTACACAAGAGATTTGGTTTCAAAATGTCATGAAACTGGATCCGTTGATAATAGAGAAAGACAGCAACCTAGAGTTTTGGATGAAAATATGCAGATTGAAGTTAATGGCCAAGTTCCTATAAATCCAGAGGCGTCAACATGTTATTTAGCAGTAGTTACCCGCGTGTGACAATTCGATTTTGCCAATGTCATATATTTTTAAAATTTCATTTATATACCGCATTTAGGGAAAAAGATGCTGTATTTTCCACGCATCGGTTTATTAATTCTAAATTTATTAATTTGATTTGCTAACAATTCGTTTGAAAATGCCACTTTTCTAATATGAATTAACTATATTTTAAGTATAGGTTAGCTATATATTTGTATTAGCATTTATAACACGTTGTGACTCTTATTTATTTTAGTTAAGCGATGCACCTTATTATTAAGATAATTTGGCGTGATTTGTATCATATTACCGTGGAACGGTCAACGAACCGATTTATATTTTTAAGAATTCTGTTAGCTTGCAAATACGCTGCATTTGACTTGTTGATCCATATTTTAATTTTGTTGCCATATTTTATAACCTTTTGGGAACCCCTTGGTCGCGGAGCACCAATTACCGGCTTCCATTTCTGAAGATCGTTAGATCGTTTTTGGACCTCGGCTTTAAATAATTTTATCGCTTTATACGGCAGACTAGTTTTTGTGAGGTTTATGCCAAATAATAGGGATGGACTATCCATCTGTGTTTGTCGCTCTCGATTTAGATTTTCGGAAGATTTATCATTCTCGTAAGAGTATTTCCTAGCATTTCTTGAAAAATGTAATTTTAGCTCACTATTCGTGGCTTCCGCCGTCGTTTATCCTCCTAATAAACGAGAATTAAGGCGTTTATTGTCTTGGAGTTATTCACCGTATCGAAATCGCTCGGCTTGTTTCAGTCCATCCCTACTTCTTAATCGAACGAAAGGAAAGGAAAATTGACGAAAACGATCGAGAGTTCCTTCTAAGATTCCCTTTCAAGGCGATAAGAACGTTTGATAGTGCAGTCGTAGAGACTCAACATTTTATTGTGATTCAATTCTATCCTTTCTTTGGGGATTTATTGTGTTGATTTTCTGTTTGTGTTTTAACGCGACCGATTAGTCGGGATCTAGATACGGCTGTATTAGAGGCTTCCCACGTTCGTCATACAAGACCGAGACCGTCGAATCTCTCATAGTTAGCCCTCACACACACACACGATCGAGGGTTTTATCCGGAGGGTACAACCTCTTTCTCGGAGGCCGCGACCTTTACCTGCCGCTAGAGTCATCCTGTTCTAGTGGGTTGGAAGCAGGCTTTACCAGCAGCACTTATCTCCACCCCAAGCTATCGAGACCTCGGCTTGATCTTCCCTCGGGGCCATCGAGAGCCAATTCCTGAGGTATCTATAAGTGCCCGGCGTCTCCACCAGAGTTCGACGACCGGATTTGGGGTATTGTACATTAATTCTTAGGTTTGTCCGTTTAATATAATCGCTCTTCGTTTTCTCTCCTTAATATAAATCAAACATTGAACGCCGAGTTCTGAGGTAGCTCATTAACTTTATTTTCATTTATTTACTGGTTTATCGGACCAGCTAATCTGATTGCTCTGAATTTTCTCTCTTTTTAATAAACGTCAAGCGTTGGATCGATAATTTTATTCTTTTCATTCATTAATCGAGTGATATAACCGCTCTGAATTTTATCTTTTTATAATATGAATCAAGCATCGACAGCCACGCTTTCAATAGCTTTATTCTAGCTTTGCTCCTTTATTAATTTATCGAGTCTTTTGATTTAATTATTGTGGCAGTTCATTACTGCATATTATCATTGCTACATTCAAAATCGGTGCAGCTATTAGCGCACGCATACCTAGTGGTAATTAGCTTAGTGAACGTCAAAGTGATCACTTTATAGTAGTATTTAAGGCATTTAGTTGTAAGGCATACAGAACCCCGTATTAACAACTGAATTGGTCTCTGTACAATCTCCATATTGTACTCTGGTTATTTTATAATTACGTTAATAGTCATTTAACATTCTTTTGTCTTTAACTAACCACTTTTCAATTTAACATTTTTCTCCAGATAGATTGTTGCTGTGTTTTCAAAAAAAAGAAGAACTTAGTAGCAAATATATTGTTCCTTAAATTTTTAGATTGTGTTTTTTTTGTATAGGTTAAGTTAATTAATTATAACCCCGCCTATATTCTCGTTTTCTTGTTAGTTTGAAATTAAGTACTAAGTACCGGTTGATTTTATGAGCTGACCTAACCACCCTGTACAACAACAGCAGAGCTTTTCCGTTTAGTTGGCTAGAACGGGAGGCGCTCAAACGACCCCAGGATAGGGGCCGGGCTTTGTAACACAACTCTCCGGGGCTAGGTTCCTTTTTCAATTAATTGGAAAACAAATCTTTACTTACATTTTGGGTTCAATCAGAAAAACATGTTGCACACGTATCCAGAGATTCTGTTAGAAAAGTAATGACAATTCCTAAATTTCATCCTTACAAAATGAACATTTTGCAAGAACTTGGTGACGATGATCCAAACAAAAAAATCAGGTCATGATACGGAAAATTACGGCAAAACCCGAATTTATAGAAAACATTTTGTTTTAGTGATTTCCTTTTTTTTTCATAAATGGGCATGTGAATAAACAAAACTGTCGCTACTGGTGTGATGTTAATCTACATCTTTTTACAGAGGGGTACACTCAATATCTCCAAAAAGTCAATGTTTTGGGCAAGAATACTGAGGCCGTTTATTGAAGGAAATTTAACCAGCCAAGTTTATGCTGAAATGTTCAATCAAACTATGGAGCCCACGTGCCCACGATTGTTCACAAAACCAAAGAGATTTACAAGTCAATCTAAATTTGAACGAAGGTCTTCTACACTTCCAGCAACGTAGTGTACCTGCACACTATAGTGCTGTGGTGAAAACGATTCGACTAAAATTATCCGAATCAGTAGATTGGCAGAAGAGGTACAATTGAGTGACCGCCAAGATCACCTGATCTTAGATTGATAATTGATGTTTCTCGGAGTCTTCCAAGAGACCTTTCTCAGGAAGATACGAAGGAATTTGATAATTGACTTTATTTATGTTCAGAACAAAATGGAAATCATTTTGAGTGATAAATAAAATAGATTTAGACAAGCAAACACAAGTAGGTATCTGCGTCATTACGAAAAATAGAGTTTTCGCATTACAATAGTGTTTTAGTTTAGGCTTGGGAACATTCTTCACCGTATATGTTTATTTTCTAAATTTTCCCACAAAATTTTGCAAAAACCAGTTTTAAGAATGATGGATGGATGATGGTGATCTGTTCGGTGGTCTGCAAAATATCTCAATGTAAGTGCAATTTTGGAAGAATGTTTCTCATAGTTAGCTTGCTACCTCCCAGATTGTTAAACGAATATGTTTTGTAGGTGGTTGTTTGAGGTATTAATTTAATGTTGTTCTTCCGCGTAGTCTTATTATACTGTTCGTGATGAGGGTGATTGTTCCTGCTTATCTGTTGTTTGTGTTAAACGTGGTTGTTCTTGCTCGTTTGTATGTATTATGTTTCTGTCTTCCTTATCTCTCAGTTCCTTTGCAATTTCTACTTTGATTTTCTGTATTTCGTGAGTTGTTCTTGTCTGGTGTCCTTTAGCATTACATGCTTTTGGTATAACAATAATTGTTCTGTGACAAGATTAGGGTATTTTATATTGAAAAGTCTGTGTAGTTCTGAGCGATATCCCATAACTATACTCTCAAGTTTTATTGCATGATAATAACAACGTATGCCAGGGCAGTTGATTTCGTCGTTCCATGCCATGCTTTATGTTTTGTTCCCACGAAACACTGATCGTGGCCTGGTCGTCTTTATTTTGGTCAAGGGCCCTCTTCCTGCTATAATTTTGTTCTTCGTGCCACTCGTCCGACTATTCCTGACGATTATTTTCAGGTTCATCGATATCTTCCATTTGTGCATAGTACAAAATGTGTTGCTACAAGATTGCCAATCAGTAGTAAGTAAGAGGACTTGGTATACTCTTGCTCACTATTATTTATTTTGAAAGATATTTTCTTTATTCGCGTTCTCAAATACTTAGAGTAGATTTAAAATGTGAGTTTTTGCATTTCAGAAAAAGCAAGTATATTGATCTTTATGAAGTTGTTTTTTCATATGACCATGGTAAATTTTGATGTTTCGCACACTATTATCCTCGATTACTGACCAGTTATCGCGTATGTATTTCAGTGAGTCGTTTGTGGTGCCTTTAGTAGTCGTATAAGTATACCTGTACTGCTTTAAAAAGGTAACTCCCATCACCAATAATATCTGATCGTATAAAAATCCTGTTCTCGGAAGGTAGGTTTGGCTGTAGCATTTTTGTCGGCAGAAGTCCATCTGTTGCCACTCAGCATTGTCTTTAAGCGTGTCTGGTGATCCCCAGGCAGCGGTATTTTTCCGCATAGTATTAAAAGTGGCAAAACGCACAAGACAGCGAATATCAAGCAAGCAAGAAATGCGAGTTAAATAAATAAGAAAGGTTCCGAAAACAGAGAAGTAAATTGTAACTAAGCAGGAAGAACAATATAAAATACTGTTAACGGGGAATAGGAATGAGTAAATATTTATCTGCAATACAAATGAGAAACCCATTTTTACAAGAAGAGGAAAACCCTTTGAAGAACATGAAGACTAAATAATTCTATGGATTATGTATATCTACATTTAAAGTAAATAGCTCAGGAATATAATAATTGGCCGAATAATTGTATATTACGTGTAAGATTGCACTATGAAGAACCAGCGTAATCGTGTAATCGAATTCAGAAAAATATAACTGCACAAAAAGTTTTAAACTGAATACTGGCAAAATCGCCTGTTTTCAGAAAAGATCAGAATTGGTCTCAGAACTTTCGGCCGAATTCGAGAAAAAAAAACAAAACTGCTCCCTTGGTATGGAGGGAAAACATTTATCTACTTTCCATACAGCAGCGTTTAACTACTGCTGATTTGCGGCTACAAGCTGTAATAAGGCTATGGAGAAGTTCCATATTGATGCACTTCCACATACAGAGCAGAGCTCTCATAGAATTAGACTCTTTAGAAGAGAGTGACTACTCTTGAGGGGTGGCCAGTCTGTTTGCCTGGTTTTATTGGTATTAAACATTTGGGAGATGTCTCGATTAACTATGGAAGAGATTACGACAAAATTTCTTCCAGGTTGCTCTGGAAGAAATTAGATCTTCCAATCGTTATCCAGATATTTTCAGTAATATTAATCGGACGAAACATGTACTAGCTAATTGATTCCATATAGGTTTGTTTGGGTGATATAAGCAGTCAAGTTGCAATTATCAGTTCTATGAGGTAAAATTGGTTACACATAATTTTTAGTATAACACGAAATTTTTGAAAGATCAATTTATTTCTACTTTTTCCTTTTTTTACATATTTTTTTTAAATGAAAGTAAAAATATTCATCTTGACAACGCGGTATCCGGAATTCTATATTTAAGACAAATACAATATTAAAAAATCTTTTGAGAATAGTGTAATTCGTTTTTTTTTCTATTATTTGCTTCTAACAGCGATGCTGAAAGAACTTTCTCATTGTCTGAATTTTTTGGATAGATCTGAGAAATATTATATTTTACATGTGCAGATCTCTACTACATTCAGCAAAATCACGAGATAAATATACATTTAAAGTAAAAAAATAAATTAATGTAGTAGGTGTTAATAAGATTTTTTTATGTTATAATTACGCATTACCAGGGCAACGCGTGGTTCTCAAAAGCGGAAATGGGGGGTTCAATTACAAAAAAAGCACAGTGTTAATAGTTTTGGAAACATTTCCAAATTAATCTCGCAAAAGTGGGATTTATCTCACCAAAGTGTGGAACCCCATGCCCCTGCCACGCTGCTGCTGCGCATTCCTTATTTTTGGTGTTTCCTTTGAACATAGGATCTAGAATGTTTTATGTTATGTTTCGCTTAAGAATACGACATGAGTTTAGGTTCTATTTTATATTATTTTTTGTTTTGTGTTTTATTATATATTATTTACAATAGCTCAGAAAATTAAAGTTTGTCCTGAATTCTTTCACTCACTTCTTGAAATTAAAATTCCTAGATGATACTATTTACAAATTTTAGAAATGATTTAAGTTACATTGATTATTATAGTAGCCATATAGCGATACCACTCATATTTCTACAAAAATAACCAGGCAATTATATATTAGGTCATAGCTCCACTGTTTTATACTCTTTAAAAATCAACTTTCTATGGACAAAACGATATTTGTAAGTAATTATATTAACTTGTTTTATTTATCTAACTTTGATTTATGAACTATATTTAAAGAATAATAAATCTTATTTTATCGTTCATTATGTCACTTATCAAGTGAAATATCTTAAACGGTCGTGCATTGCTGGAATTATTTCCCAACTCTTCAAATCCTATAAATTAGGTGTCAAATGTGTTACGGTTCAGTAAAATTGAAATAAGAGATTTGATCGTTTGCTCGGAGACCTTAACTTGTTTTAGAAATAGTGATGCATAAACACTATGCAGCTAGAAACTAATTTTAGACGGGCGATAAAAGATTGAGTGATATTTAAAGAGCGATGCTTATTGCTTGCCTTAATAATTATAATCATATTTATTATTGTCTTTAAAAGGAAATATACCTATGTAGGCTAGTAAGTTTCAAAGATATTATTTTTTATTTATGTTAACCTAACTCCATGCAGGACCCAGTACAGTTCCAATATTAATCGCCACCGAAATAATAGGAAACCTAAAATATTATCTCAATCATAGCATATTATGATACTACATAATATTAGGGTTCTAAAATGTATTTGAAACGTTCAAGTCGTGATAAAGATGTTACGGTATCGCATATGATGGCCCTTCGAACACAGCTTAAACTTATAGACGATGATTCAATACGATAGATTTTGAAAAATCAGACATATGTTGGTTCAAATCCAAGAAGTTTGTATGGAAAGTGAAATATCTCAAAACGAGGTTATCGATGGTTCCGTATCGTATCGAGCACATGATTTCCCTCTATAGGGAAGTGTTGATGAGACAATGTATGCGAGGAAAATCTGACCCTTTAGAGTTCAAGAATTTTATGATGACGACATCTACGAGAAATCCACTTGATTTTCGTAATGACGAAGGAATCGAGAAGTACTGAATGTGTAAACATACAGAACAAAACCAGGGAATTGCAGAGAAAGCCAAACACCAGCTGAGGGCACAGATTATTCGCTCTAAAAAGCCACAAGGAAAATCAGAAGGCCCGAACAATATAACTCACCCATAAAAAATTATGACAACAACTGGGCGGGAAATGATAAATAAAAAGTTCAAGTTTTCTCTAAACACCTAAAGCACTTTCCTTCTGCGCTATTCATAGATGAAGAAAACGAAATTATCGACTTCCTAAAGGTACCATTCCAAATGGATCAGCCCCATACAAAATTTACGGCTAAACAAGTTAAGCAAACCATAATGAAAGCAAATTAACATTAAACACCCAGACTCACCCAAAGAATGGTATAGTTTGTTTTTATTTTCTTGTTTTCTTGAAGAAAAGTATAACAATAGCTTTAATTCAGCCGATTCGAAGAACGTCGTTTTGGCGCATCCCTAATTTCAACCATAACAAGAATATCAGAGCGTTTAACGCCTCTCTGTTAATCTCCTATATCGGAATCCCTCTAAAGCAAGTGTTTAGGCCGCCAGATTCTAACAGTTTAGTTCACCCATGATGCAGGCCCTCGTTAAAAAGTACAATTCATGGCATAAGTTCGCATTTTCAAACCATTAACTTACGAAGACACACCCTATTATATTTGTGGTAAAATGTTTAGTAAAATTTCAAATTCCGAAGCTACATAATCGATTTTAGTATCGCATTAAATGACCCAAGTCACTATATTCATTCTGAATAGTGCTAAGAAATAAGAAGAGTTTACGAGTTTTATTGGGCATAAATCTTCAGTTTTATAGAGAGCGATGCAATTCGACAATTTTACATGTAGGGTATCGTAAAACAGGTTATAAAATGTGCCATTTCAAATTTTATCGCCCCCGGTATCTAATAATAATATATGTTATCTGCTTTATTATGTTGTTTCAAAACAAATAGATTTGAACTGTATTCTCGTACATTGGGATTGTTTATTTAACTGAGTTCCTTATAGACCAAGGAAATTAATCTATGTTTGATAGTTCAATGTTTATTACGTAATAACGCAAGTTTAGTTCGCAGTTAATTAAACAAAGCCGCGTTAGTTCCTTAATTATATCGGTCCATTGGATAAGGGGGAATTTCAGACACATATCTAGAATCGAGAAAATAAGATTGAAGAGTATTTTGTCATGACGAATAATTCCAAAATTATCCAGAAGAAGCGTAAAAATCTAACTTTTATCGGTCAATTTCAGACTTCAGAATTGTTTTGACAACACTCTGTCTTCGTCAGATACTCAATCTATACAATACCAAATTGTGTCGAAAAAATTGTCTTTGTTTTAATCAATATGATAGGAAAGTGAACAGTTCTTGTTTTTTTAAAAATACGTTAAAATAGATTTTCATCATACATCGATTAACTCTATCTGATTAATTGTCTGGCTGCCATTAAACGCCAAAGCTGTGAATCAGAGTTTCTCAAAGACGTCAATCTTACCGCTGACCAAAGATGAAGGCTCAATAGCGGAAATGGCCAAAGCAAAAGGGAACATTCTTGTCGAAATGTTTGCATCAAATTCTATCTTAGATCTTTAAGGAAAGACAAACTATCACGAGAGTGAATTCTTCAAGGCCAGATCTGATATTTCGCCAACTCGAAGTGAATCGAACACTCAAAAGCCTAGACACTAGAATGCCACAGGACCGGATGGCGTGCCCGCAACAATGCTTAAGAAATGTGTTGCTGAACTAACAGATCCACTGTCCAGGCTTTTCTCCCTATCATACAGAACTGCATGCTTTCCTTCTAGCTGGAAATGCGCTCAGATGCAACCAATCCCGAAGAAAGGGCGATTCCAAATAACTACCGTCCAATTGCCTTAGTTCCCATCATGTCCAGAGTCATGGAGAAAACGAACAGCTCTAAAAATATCTCGAATCGGCAGGCATCATAAGCTATGCTATAGCCAGTATGGCTTTCGCAAGCACAGATCAAAGGGAGATCTCTGACCCTACGTGACCTATCTATGGACCAAAGCCAGCTAGCGAGAGCTACGGCGAATCTCGTACAGTGGCTCTCGACATATCCAAAGCATTTGATAGGGTGTGGCTTGACGAATTGTTAAGCAAATTGACAGCATACGTACTACCATCATCAGTACTGCCTCTATGTCTTTCCAATTTCTTAAGGGATCGAAGCATCCGAGTTGGTATTGATGGACATCTCTCGGAGGAATTTAAAATCAATGCCGAAGTTCCGCAAGGGTGTATATTATCTCCCACACTGTTCAACGATCTCTTAGACAGGACAAACAATTCTATTTACAGCTTTGCAGACGACAGCACTCTTCATTCTCATTCATGTCGTGGACTCCAATGACCGCTGCTCGTTCCCAACGCGAGCTAGAAAATCACATTGCTGCGATCAATGAGGATATGAACGTCATCGTGGAGGGGGGTGAGGAAAACAATGTTCAGTTTAACGTAGGAAAGACTCAAGCAGCTGCCTTCTCAAAAAAGGCAAACACCGCAGGACCTGACTTATCAATGGCAGGACAAACACTGACTCTGGCTTTATTATCACTATAAGTGAAGTTCTTAACATCATAAATAGGCTTAAAAATAAGATGAGTACAGGATATGATGAGATTTCATCTAACTTGCTAAAAAAATACGCAGAAGAACTCGCAATTCCACTGTGCCACATCATTAACAATTCTTTTAAGTGTGGAATTTTTCCCGATGACTTAAAGCTAGTACTCGTGACACCTTTACACAAAAAGGGTAATTCTGCCTTGCAAGAAAACTATCGTCCAATAAGCCTAATTCCCACTTTCTCTAAGATATTTGAAATTGCTGTAACCTCAATACTATTGCCATTTTTTTCTAGTGAAATTTTACTTAGCTCTGCACAGCATGGGTACCTTAAGGGTAAATCTGTTGAAACGGCTGTGCATGATTTTGTTAATAAAGTATTAAATGGGTTTGAAGACCGAAAACTGTCAATGGGTATATTCCTAGACCTATCACAGGCTTTTGACAGCTTAAATCATTCCATAATTTTAGAAAAGCTTGAACGCTATATACGGTGTTCGAGGACCACCATTAGAATGGATTAATTCCTACTTAACCAATCGAAGACAGAAAGTTGCTATCGAGAGGAATGGAGAGCGATACTTCTCTGAGGAGGGAACTATCAGAGTGGGTATTCCACAGGGCAGTGTTCTTGGGCCTCTGCTGTTTATTTTTTATGTAAACAGTTTTGCATCGGAAGTTCTCGCGCCCAATAAAAATGCTGTCTTATACGCCGATGACACAAACATCCTTATGGTTGGCTCCACTTTATCTGAACTTCTTGGTATCTCTGACGAGCAGTTAAGGATGGCACAAGATTGGTTCTCCACAAACAGACTAATTTTAAATATTGAAAAAACAAATTACTTGTGCTTCAGAACAAGACAACGAAATAATGACATTCCTGATGAGGTTCCGCTTGCAGCCCACAGTGAAAAGTTATCCAAAACCATAAAATTTCTTGGTATCCACATAGACCAAAACCTTACCTGGACGAATCAGGCATCAAGTGTTTGCAAACGAGTAAATTCGGCTTGCTATGCCTTGAGAATCATGGCGAGGTACTTAGACATCAACACATAATATCATATATTTTGCAAATATACATTCTGTCCTGAGGTTTGGGATCACATTCTGGAGGGGGGGCAGCACGGATGCTTATAGAGTGTTCATTGCACAGAAAAGGGCAGTACGCGTTCTGAAATCTATGAATTACAGAGATTCATGCAGGGGCAAGTTTTAGAGAGTTTAACATCCTTACACTTGCAGGTCTTTATACGAGTATATATGAATGTCTGATATTTTTCTTTAAAAACAGGGACCAATTTTCTCATTTGGAAACCACTCATCAGCTAAACACCAGATATCAAGGCTTGAACATGCCTTTACACTGGCTGACCATAACTGAAAATGACCTGCATATGCTTGTATACAATTCTATAACAAGCTGCCTGCTAACCTTAAAGCTTTAACAAATTTTAAAGACTGCAAAGAATCTCTTCTTGGATTAATTTTGGAAGTAGAGCCTTACTCGGTAACTGATTTTTTGAGTTATAGGTTTTAAATTTTTGAGCTGTGTATTAAACATTTTTGAACTGTTTACAATTATACTGTTAGAAATGGAGAAAGATCCTAACGCCACCACTGGTGATAACTGATGAGCGGTGATGGAACTGGAGAACCAGGAGGATGCATGGGCAACGGCATTCATTACCAGCGGCTGGTCGGCTGGTCCGGAAAAACGCTTCTTCCGACGATTACATTTATCTTCTCTCTTTCTTATAATATCTAATTTGTTAATCTATTTTTATGCCTTAATAGTCAATATATGTGTCACAAAGTTTAAACGTAGGTGTTGTTCTTTAAATCAAAAGGCAATTACAGTGAAAGACCTATTCAGTGATGGATCCAATAAGCAATTAATTTTTAAATCCTGACTATTTTAAGACTTTTATCTTACAATGCATTTAAAATAACACAGACAAATAATGTGTTATTTTAAATGTATAATTGTAAATTTTTTCTATTTTAACCAAAGTATTAATTTGTAAAGAGTATTTTACTTTATCATATTGACGCCAGATCATTCAATTGTGATATTTATTGTTGCATTTTTTTGATTAAAGAGAGATTTGATTAGATTTGATGTAGTCATAAGCTTGCTGAGGTCAACGTATAAACAACATGTCTTGGCGTAATTAAGTCACCAAAATTGAAAAGGCAGCAGCATAAAAGCTAGGAGCACTCTATAGAGCAAAAAAGTTGTGTACATCTCATCAGCTCTTACTGCTCTATAAGGCCCAGATAAGAACATCCCTGGAATACTGTTCCCATGTGTGGAGCTCGGCACCCACAGAAGAGAGTAGTGCGTCTTGTGGATGATCCAAAGTTGACTAAAGATTTTGTTAGCCTTGAACATTGAAGAAAAGTGGCGGACCAATCTCTTTACTATCGATACTACTACGGAAAGTGTTCGAACGAGCTGGCCCTTATGATTCCGCCCCGAGTTGTGAAACACCCGTCAGACACAGGCTGCTCATCAACATACGATTCAGTTGCCAACACCTAGGACGTCGCTGGTACGGGACTCCTTTATCTGGAGGACTGCCTTGCTTTGGGATGGGCTTCCGAGTAACGTCTTTCCCGTCCCGAAAACTACAACTTGTTGGTTTTTTGAAATATTGCTTCCTTACGCCAAACAAAATAGCTCCCCAGAGGAATTAAAAATTGTAATAGGCGATAACCTCGCATTGCACTTTTCACCTCGCGTCGTAGAAGCTGCCTTAGACAATAACATCTACATGACTCCCCTCCCGACAAAATCTACACACTTAATGCAACCACTGTATGTCAGTTTTTTGCTCCGATGAAGCGAAAGTGGAGAGAGGTTTTGGATAGCTGGAGAAAGGGATCGCGTCGAAAAGGTTCCATCCCGAATGCGCAATTCCCATCGTTATTAAACCGTTTATGGGTATATATAAAAGAAAATGCAGGAAAAAACCTGCAGTCCGGATTTCGATCAACAGGCATAAGCCCTTTTAGCCCTGAAACCGTTTTAGCAAAACTTCCATCGACACAGTCAAATTCGGAAAGGTCTTTGGATGAAGGTTTACTTGAGTTTCTGGAGAAATCTCGTGGTTACAAAGATGATACAGCAGTTCGTAAAAGGGGAAAGCAAGTTTCCACAAGGCCAGGTGACCAAATGAAATCAAAATCAGCTACGATGGCCTCCAAATCTACAGATGCCCAAGAGCTTGATACTTTACATGATAAAGCAGCTACTAAGTTCCTGAATTCTTCAGACACCGAAGTACCTGATGTTTTACCACCAAAGTTGCCTAAAAAGACTGTTACAAACTTGCCTAAAAATATTGTTACCAAGAAAGCCAATTCAAAAAAGAAAAAATCAAGGACAACCTGCTTTAACTTTAACGTAAAAACCACGGAGCCAGTAGCCTCAACGTCACGTGGTCTAACAGGCAGAAATATTGATAGCAATACTGACTCTTACTGCACATTGCAGTTTTAAAAATTACACTGGCAAAAATGATTGGATCTGTTGCATCTCCTGCTTGAAGTGGGTCTGCGGTCTTGGTTCGAATGACCCCCACTATGATAGATTATTCTGAGTACACTAATCGAAAGGCTTGGATTAAGTGCGTAAAGTGTAACAAATGGGTTAGTGAACATTGTAATAATGGTTCAAACCGAGCGAATTACGAATGTCGTGTTTGCGAGGATGATGACTAAAGACTGACTATTAGTACCTAGGTAGTATTTTACTTTGTTTACATTGTTTACTTTGTTGGTTTACTTTTTTGAGAATGTTCCTTTTAGTCTTACTCTTATAAGAGAATATGATTTGTTTTTTAAACCAAATGTGCCTTAAAACCAAAGTTTTTTATTTTAATACAATCGTTTTATAACATAAATGGCCTTTTATTGTACTCCCTGTTCAGAAATAATCGTTCTGGGAGACTTCAATGCCCACAACACAAACTGGCTCAAACATCACAACAAGACCGACAACGAAGGTAGAGAAGCTGAAGCATTTGCCATCAGCTGCAGGCTTACTCAACTTGTAGACGAACCAACTCGAATCTCAGAGAGGGGCGAATTCGCCGCCCTCCTGGATCTTTTTCTAACCACCAATCCTGACCAGTACAAAATTACAGTTGGTCCGCCATTAGGTACTTCCGACCACACACTTATTACAACGGTGTGTGAATTGCCACTCATACAGAAGGACCCACCATTGCCTCGCACAATCTGGCATTACAATTCTGCAAACTGGGACGATCTAAGGAAGTTCTACCTAGATTTTCCTTGGCTCGACGTCTGCTTTGGCACTGACGACCCGTCAGTTTGCTGCGAAGAGATCACGCAAGTAATCTCCTCAGGAATGGAAGCATACATTCCAAATTCCATCAAGTTACCATCAAAAGGAAAGCCCTGGTTCGACAGAAGATGCGAAAGAGCTGTAGGTAGGAAACAGCAAGCCTACAAGTACTGGCAGCAAAATCAGACCGCTGAAAATCGCAATTATTTTATCGAACCGAGAAACGAATGCAAACGTGTGATCGACGAAAATAAGGACAAACACAATCAAAGAATCAGGAATAAACTTTTGCAATGTCCCAGTGGTTCCAGGAATTTCTGGTCGGTAGCAAAGGCAGTAAGTAACAACTTTACAAAAACGTCTCTCCCACCTTTGACGGACGAACGTGGCATCACGGCGACTACAGCCAAGGAAAAAGCAAACATGCTCGCTAAAATGTTTTCATCGCACTCTACCTTAGACGTCCCCCAAGGCAAGACTCTCCCCACCATATCGAACATCAACACTACCATGGCAGAAGTCAAGTTTCATCACCATGATATTCGCAAAATCCTTAAAGAACTAGATACGCAAAAGGCATCAGGACCGGACGGAATACCTGCCATCGTGCTAAAGAACTGCGCCAACGAACTAACACCCGTTTTTCCAGGCTTTTTTCTCTTTCTTACGGAAAAGGGATGTACCCATCCTCTTGGAAAGTCGCTCGAGTGCAACCTGTTCCAAAAAAGGCAAGAAAACCACGCCCTCAAACTATCGCCCAATTGCCTTGCTTCCAATAATCTCCAAAGTCATGGAACGTGTAGTCAACCAGCAACTACTCAAGTACCTCGAGAACAACAGAATAATCACCGATAATCAATACGGCTTTCGCAAAGAGAGATCAATAGGAGATATATTGGCCTATGTCACTCATATATGGAGTAGGGCAATTGAAAACTACGGCGAGTCTCGAGCGATTGCGTTGGATATTTCAAAGGCATTCGACAGAGTTTGGCATGACGGACTGCTCAACAAACTGCCGTCCTTCGGACTGCCAGCCTCTCTCTGCAGCTGGCTGGCCAGTTTCCTTAAGAACCGATCCCTACACGTTGCAGTCGATAGACACATCTCGGACACATTCACCATCAACGCGGGCGTGCCTCAGGGCGCAATACTTTTACCAACTCTGTTCCTCATCTATATTAATGACCTGCTGATCGAAACAAATAATCCTGTTTACAGTTTTGCAGATGACAGTACCCTTGTTTCCCACTTCAGATTACAAAAAAAACCCTTACCAGCGACTGAGACTCACCACCGCAGACAGGAGCAGATTACAGCTATTAATCAAGACCTGGAGAAAGTTCAAACTTGGGGCGACCGAAATTTGGTCCAGTTCAATGCAGCAAAGACCCAAGCAACAACGTTTACCAAGAGGGCCAATACAGCGGGCCCTGACATCAATATGGCAGGATCGACCATTCCTTCATCCTCGTCAATCGGACTGCTGGGTGTCTTGGTCAACAGCAATATGTCATGGCATGACCATGTTGCTAACATCGCAAAATCAGCCTCCCAGAAGCTTGGTGCGCTATTTCGCAACAAAAAACTCTATACACCGCAGCAGTTGCTCTTGCTGTACAAAGCGCAAATAAGACCGTGCTTAGAATATTGCTCACATATCTGGGGTGCCGCACCAAAGCACACCCTAAAGCTGCTGGATTCCATTCAGAAGAGAGCTGTGCGTCTCGTCGGCGACCCGGAGTTGACCCGGAATCTGGATAGTCTGGAACACCGCAGACATGTGGCCGAGATGTCTCTGTTTTACAGATACTTTCACAGCAGATGTTCCCAGAATTTGGCCCGCATCATACCGCCCGTGGCAACTCCTGTCAGACAGTTACGACAGACCGCAGGAGCACACCAGTTCGTCGTACAACTAGAAACACCTAGAATATCGCTTTACAAGAATACAAGAACTCCTTTGTCTGGCGCACTGCATCACTGTGGAACTCACTTCCAGGACATCTGTGTCCCACTAATTACAACCTACAACTATTCAAGAACCGTGTCAATCAACATATTCGCACACACTCCGCTCGTCGAGCGCCATAGGATCTCCCTTTAGTGTGTGTGCCACTGCCATAAAAAAAAAAAAAAAAAAAACTCTTAGGTGATACTTCTGACCCTTAAAATATGGCAAAACTATGTAAACTTAACCAGATTTTACTTTTTTTGGTGTCGAACTTACCCAGCAGCTTTCCTAGTATACGGGTAACTTCGACACCAAAAAGAGACAAAAAAAAATGGAGAAGGGAATGGACAAAACTGATTTTCTCATGGTTGAAAGCCAAGACATCAAGTGTTACAATGGCATAAGAATCTACGGTTTCTAGTTGACATATTTTGGTAGGCGAGAATAAATATGTCAAAAACATGTCGAAGTTGCGGTTTACGGTACTTGAAAATAGAATATGTCGATCATTCAATATTGTGTCATAATTCAATATGTCCTGTTAATTTAACCAAGTTTGTATAGGTTATACATTTTTTGAAAGTCTATCCAGCCCATGATTCCAATATGCCAATAAAAGAGCTTAACGTAGTGACTATAGGAAAGTCAGTTAATCGGTGATCTTTCTGAATGCATAGTATAGCGTAAAATTAACCAATTTTAAAACGAAGGCAAATAAAACGTTAATTAGGTAAAACTAAATTTCAAAATGCGGTAAAACACTACCCTAAGGTTATCGATTCATCGATTAAATAGAAAAAATAAAACATTTGAACCCAGGGCCTGTAAATTAGCACCTTTTCCCACTGCGGGCGCTACTGGTACTTTGCAGAACATCAGTAAAACTGTTTAAAAAGCCAAAAATTAACTGCCGACTTCGTTTATTATCGGCCAAAAAAGACTGGGACAGGAAAACGTATATATATTTTAGTTTTACTCCGTATATCTTATAACCGAGGTAACTTCTAAAAAATTAGATACGATAACCCTTCAACGTTCATGGAAAGGACGATAACCTTTTTCAAATACATTTTATAGCCTTGGGAGCTACAATTTTACTATCCCAGTACTTTTTGGAGCAGTGGTACATTAAATTATTTATTTCTAAGTGTTGACATTCCTGTAAAACCTATAACACAACGTGCCAAATATTTGATATTAAAACACGACAATAACCAAATATTGACCGCGATTATGTAAGACCCTCAAAAATTTAAGGTCTCTTGGCAAAACAAAAATAACCCAATTAATACAAATTGATTTTAACACACATAAAAAAATATAAATAAAATAAAATGAAGGAACTTATCTACTACTTACAATAACTAGACGATTGATTATTGAGATTGTCTGATTATCTTATCAAATATCTAGACTGGCCGTCATTCTGTTGTCATTCAAGTATTTACCTGCAAATAAAGTAAAAACAATATTTTAGCAAAAGAATTTGCCTAAAGAAATAAATCTGACTTATTATGGTGCCATTTTTTATATATATATATTTGTTATCAATTATTAATTTTTAATTGTTAATGATTACAATTAAGGGCGGCTAAAATACTGAACAACAGTATGTGGGCATGAATGTCAATGCCTAATATTCCGAACGACAGGAATAAGATAAAAGTGGTCAAGATATTGAACGATTGGTACCCAAATTATCTTAATGGTGGTAACGTAAACAACCACCAAAGGTTGACTCGTTTTCGTTTTGGCTATTGTGTGATTCATATTTCCTTTTAAAATTAGGTACCTATTTAATTTTTATGCAAGGAGGTTTTATTTGTTAATAAAAATAAATTCTTACAATTATGTGGCCCGTCTACAGTCATAACGCTAAGCACCTTGATTGGCTATTGTTAGCCCCTATCGTGGATAAACAAACAAACTATATAATCACTGGATTGCGCAAACTATATAGCATGGCAGATGCAAAGAGCAATCCGTAATGGCAAACCATCAAACCAGCCTAATCATGGGGCAGGTATACTCAGACGAAGACAAGGTTGAGGCATTTGCGGAGAAAATAAGCCAAGGACAAACGATCCAGATAAAGACTAGAAACTTCATGAAAAAGTACGAGAAGAGTCAGATAGTTAAGCGAAACACTCATACCACCTAGACGTTTCGTATCAACTTCATGCCCAACTAAAGTCTCTCGATAAGAATAATTTATTGATGTCATCTTACAAAGCCCGATTGAAGATACACAGGAAAAATATTGCCACTGCAAAAAAAAATATAATTCTCAAAAAATATTAAATTCTTCAAATATAACTCGTGCTTCATGGAATGTTATTAATACAACAACTAACTTTCTAAATCGCAGGTCAAATTCAGTTCCTGATCTAATCACAGATAATGGAATTAATATTACTGGTAGTGAAAATATAGCGAATAAATGTAATGACTTCTTTGTAGACTCAGTGAGAAAACTTACAGCTAATTTTCATGCACCTACAAGCATAAACATGCCTGGCAGTAGTCTCTCTCACTCTCTATTCTTATTTCCTATGACTGAGAGTGAAACACTCGAGCTTGTAAAATCAGTCTCATGCAAAAGCTCAAGTGGAGCAGATGAGGTCCCTTGTAATTTGTTGGTTAAATGTGTTATTCATATTCTTTCTCCATTGACCCATCTTATCAATTTGTCCTTTGAGTATGGATATTTTCCAAAAGAATTAAAAACAGCACTTATTGTACCTCTACACAAAAAGGGTGATACTTCTCTGGTTGACAATTATAGGCCTATTGCTTTATTATCTGTGTTCTCAAAAATTTTTGAAAAATCCTATAAAAAAAGACTTGTCACATTTCTCGAAAAATTTAACATTTTATCAAGCCATCAGTTTGGTTTCAGGGCTGGACTCTCAACTGCAGATGCTATTATCTTCTTTTATACCCCTATTTTAAACAGTTTTAATCTAAAATTGAAAACTGCCGGTATTTTCTTTGATTTTACGAAAGCCTTTGATACTGTCAATCACACTATGCTTCTGAGTAAGGCTTTTCATTATGGTGTAAGAGGATCTGCCTATAAATGGCTTGAATCATATTTTTTAAACCGAATCCAGGCTGTAAAGCTAAGGGCAAATGGTCAGGTGACATTTTCTAACTGGGTAGAGGTTAAAACTGGTGTTCCTCAGGGAAGTGTCCTTGATCCTATTTTATTTCTGATTTTTATTAATGATTTGCCTTTTTTGATTGATGACAGTTATATCACCTTATTCGCTGATGATACGTCGGCAATTGTCTCAGGTCACGACTACCAGTCTCTTCATGTGCGAGCTAGCAAATGCATAGCTGATCTTTCTTATTAATGTTAAAGAAGTGGTCTTTGTCTTAACAGTCTTAAGACAAATTTTATCCTTTTCACACCTGTTCGAGTTGTCCAGGATAGAAGCTTGTTACTCAGGGAGGGTTTAAATACCATAATTCAACAAGACTCGTCTAAATTTTTGGGCATTATCGTTGATAAGCATTTGTCTTGGAATGAACAGGTGGACTTAGTATGTGGCAAATTAGCTCGTAGTAACTATGTCATTTTTCAGCTTAGAGATTTTGTAGATACTTACACCCTTAAAACCTTTTATTATGCCGCAGTGCACTCTACTTTGGCCTATGGTTTGTTAGCTTGGGGTAACTCCTACACTATTGAAGGGGCATTGATTTGTCAGAAACGTATTATCCGTACCATGTTTAGAGTTCCTTATAGAGAGTCATGTCGAGAAACCTTTAGAAAGGAAAAAATTCCTACAATCATAAACATATATATCCTCCAGTGTTCATGTGAAATTTTCAAAAAATCCACGAGTCTTGTTAAGTTTGAAGATATTAATTATTACAGGACTCGAAATGCAGACAAATTATATATCCCCTTCACTCACTTATCGCAGGTTCAGGATGGCCCTATGATTACCTCTATAAAATTTTTTAACTTACTGCCAAACTCTTAAAAGTGCTAAAAGTTTCTCAATTTTTAAAAGGTCATTAAAGACTATGCTAGCTGACCATCCATTCTACTCGCTGACTGAATTGTAATTTTAATTAGATAATTTTGTTTTTGTAATTTTAATGTATTTTTAAGACTTTTTGTATTTTTAAGACTTTTTGTACTTATCATTTCATTGACCATTCCGATGCATTGTAATTATGTCTATGGAAATAAACTATTTGTATTTGTATTTGTATTCACCAGGTCAGACCAGCCCCCGGTGTTGATACAATCAGCAACCTAATGCTCAAAAACCCCTCTGAAAAGAATCTAGTGCAATAACAAATAACATAAATGCAATGCTGAAACTGGACCATATATGGATGCAGGTCGAGGTAAGAGTAATACCAAAATCAGACAAACATAAAACCTTCTCAAAAAACTAAAAACCCATCAGCCTTTTGCAAGCTATAAGCAAAGTTGCAGAGAGGTATGGCTCAGGCGACTAAAAGCCGAATCAGAAGAACAGAACAAGGTGCTCATTTTTCAATATGAGTTAAGGAGAGGGCATTCCACAGAACTACTGCTACTGAAAGTGGTAAAAAACATAGCGAATGGATTTAATAATGACCAAGCGACAGGAGCAATCTGTCTAGATGCAGAAAGGTCTTTGATCCAATATGACATTAGGGGCTCTGTTAGAAAAGATAATATGAGGGTACTCAACCAGTATTACCAAGCTTATAAAAAGAGAGAATATTTCATATTAAAAATAAAAACAAATTATCGAGATCTAGGACACCGCAGATCTGGGTGTACCACAGGGCTCAGTTATTGGACCGTCACTATACTCAATCTTCACATATTATGACTTACCATCGTTTAATGACGCAATAATATCGCTGTATGCATAAGATACAGCGGTATTATTTGGGCATAGAACCACGTGGATGATAAGTGACGAACTACAAAACTAGTAGATTAACTTATGGCTAATATGGCTTGGATCATACATTGGAAAATCAAAGTCAATAAGCCAAAGACACAGACAATACTCTTGAAACGAAGAAGGATAAATGCAGGACCTCATATAGAGGTTGATCAAATGGACGTATCCTGATAAACAGAGGTTAAGTAACGTGGAGTGTACCTAGATCGGGGACTAACATGGAAAAGACACATCAGTTCAGCAAGAGATGAGACTAGAAAAGTGATGGCAATGTTAAACCTCATGTTGGGCAAAAAGAGGTCTGTGGAACTTAAGACAAAGGAATAGGGGATATGCAGCGAAGCCTTAAAAGGCTAGTGCCAACCAAAAATAAGCTGATTAGGATATCGGCTGGTGCACCTTTAGTGTTCATAGCAAGTAAGGCAAGGCATGTAATGTAACCTCAAGGGCAGAGATCGATGTTGACGAAAAGTTGAGGGATACGGTAGTCTGAAACCCATGAAGAAGACGTATAGTGGCATTATATAAAAGGCCGAGAAGTCTGCTTGTATGAGACTAAGCCAATAACAAAGAAGAGCAGTGCCAACGCGGCACTGAATGGGAGGTGAGTGTTAAACTTCAAACTTGTTGCAATTACCACCAGTTAGCCCACCACAGAAATAGGATACCATGACAAAAAGGAACACAAAAAGACAGGCGTGAACAACAAGCACAGAGAGGCAAAAATAGAAATGACAAGAAATTGGTGGGAGAAATCAGTAAATTTTTAAAATCTTCGAAGAAACGGATGACGAAAGATATGACGCAAGACTGAATGATTGCTTTTAGCAACCTTTTTCTATATGGTTATAGGAGACAGTGGGTTTAAAGACGGTATAACGTATTTTATCCCAGGAACAGATTGTGTAATCTAATCCTTGGCAAGCCTATGGTAGATGTGGGATAGATGCCGCGTCGGGATAGACGTCGCATACCTGTTAACTTACATATTTACCACTAGATGTCGGTACAATAATAAAAATTAGTTCCCCAGTTAACCTAAAAGTGAACGCATTTCCATTTGTGTTAGTAATAGTAGTTCTGTGTCGATAAATTGTGTTTTTGCGAAGGTAAGTAAACCTTGTTGTGCTGACATTTTATGTGTTGTTTTTTAATCATCAGTAAATATCATTTGATGGAATTTTTGCAACATTTAGCGATTTCTGTGAGACTTTAGGGGTCGTTTAGGTTTACCTTCAAGAACAACATAACCTAATTCGGCATTTCAGGTGCATGGAAAATGTATGCGGCGGCGCGGCGTCTCTCCCACCAGAGAGGACAATTGCCGCACTATGAATTGGGTAGATGTCGAATCGATTTTTAGAGTTTCTTTTTCTGCAAAGATACAAAATGTTTAACTGAAGCTAGTAAATGTTCTTGTTCTAGTCATGCCAGGCAAATATCAATGTAAAGCAACTGTTTTAAAAAGATCGTCTTGGACTGAAGAATAGTTACTGGAAGCAGTTGAAAAAGTACAAGCTTATGAATTAGTAAAAGAGAAGTTCACAGACGGTATAATGTCCCACCCACTTTAAAGCGTAGAGTGGTAACTGGAAAGTTGAAGAAAAGTAGTCTTGGGTCTGAAGGTACTTTAACTAGCTTTAGCTAGGTATATATATTTAAAAAAATAAATTGATATATTTTAGGTGTTTTGGGCACTGACCATGAAAAAAAGCTTGTTCTGCACATCAACCGGTTGTCAGTCGCGGATTTTGCATCAGACAGAAGCGTACCAGTTCGTTGAAAAGTTGAATATTAAACATAAATTTTCCGAAACAAAAGAGGAAGCAGCTTCTGCGTGGTTGAAATCATTCTTCGAGAGAAATTGTGAATTGTCATTAAGGCAAACCGAAGATCTTTCGTTATCTAGAGCTCATGGTATGAACAGAGAAGTTGTCAGGCAGTTTTTTGAATTGCTAGAGAAGGTAATGACAGAACATAATTTATTGGATAAATCGTCCCACATATATAATATAGATGGAACTGGCGTCCAATTTATAAACAAACCAGGCAAAGTGGTTAAAAAAAGGGAGCAAAAGATGTTCATATCCTCACCTCGAATGAAAGAGGAGAAAATGTTACCGTTATATTGCGTGCTGCAGTGCCGATGGGAAATGTATTCCTCCAACTTTAATACTCAACTAGAGTTTTCAGATGGCCTACCAGAAGGATCAAAGGTTTTTAAGAATAAAACAATTTCTTATATTAATTCAGAGTTATTTCTACGGTGGTTGAGGAAGCAATTTATTCCTCACAAACCATCGGGGAAATCCTTGTTGATTCCTGATGGTCACACATTTCTCAGTTCGGATATTGAAATGCTTAAAATAGCTGATGATTACAACAGTATTACTCTTTGTCTACCCAATCATTGTACATGAGCCCTATAACCACTTGATAGGTTTTTTTCATTCACTCTAGAAGCTCAATTGTGAATGAAAACTAACAGCAGTAGAAATATTGCGAGTTACTAAGCTGGAGGATTGATTGGTAAAGCGTGATTATGGATAGCTTCTGTAGACATTGCTGTCAATGGCTTTAAAACCAACGGAATAGGATATATTCCAAACGCAATTCAAGATACTTTTTTTTCAATACTTGAATCAAATGACGAGACTTCAGGCATTGTCCGAGCTACTACTACCGAATTTGCTGAAATCCAGCAACCTAGCACTTCCAGCTCATTGAACGAAACTCCAATAATTGATGCCCCTAATTTCACACCGACCAAATTGTTGTTTGAAACTTCTCCAATTCCTAAAGTACCAAAATCAAAAAATATCAAAATGCCAAGTGTGTCATCTATCCGTTTTCGATGTGGAATTTCACCCAAGGCTAGAGGAGCGACGCCTGTTTGCATCCCCTCAGTTTTCTTATAATATTTACTTGTTTTTTGTTTCATATTATTAAAGAATAATGCATTTCCTATAATTTTCGTAAATATAAAGTTCTAGCAAGCAAGAAATAGACTGTTTTCTCAAAATATGCGGCATCTATGCCGCATTTACCCTAAAGCGGCGTCGGAACTAATGCAGGTACTTAAAGACGAAGTCTGCCAATTGGAGAAACAATTTAAAAATTGTCCAGTCCATTGGGTGCTTCCGTAAATTAAAAATTATTATTTATTATTATTTATTTACAAATCTATTACACTTCGAACTTCAACGTAATTATAGCTGTAATACATGAAAGAGGCTTTCCTATTTTTAGATAAATAAGTCTACCCGACTTAAACGATGTATTATTGTCAATACATTCTTATCGACTACACATCATATTCCATCTCCCCCTATATAAAACAAGCATGTCTATCAGTTGTCTACGCAACTACTACAAGCAATATCGCTATTTGTTGACTCTCTAAAAATAAAAAACTATTTTACCTTAAATCCACAAAGGGATGGGCACTAGCTTAAGGGTTATTGCCTCTTGCAGATAGTAAACGCACAGAAACCGGGAGTGGTAGAAATGATTAGCAACTGCATTTCTTTGAGTAAAATGATACTAAGGGCGCGGTTTACTACAGTCAAAGTCAAACAAAATTAAGAAGCCGTCTATCAAGTTTTAGGAAAACCGGTATATTAGGGGGGTGAACCTTCAAAAGAGATGATGAATGTTGTCAAGTAATGACGAATCGAGTTGGCGAAGGACATTCTGTAAAAGAGGGCGCAAAATTATTTCGTATAGGACAAGATTCATTTTGAGGTGTAGAAAGACCCTTCGTGTTGTACAGGTTTGGGTTGGACTCTTTAATGTTTTCCATAGTATAATATCAGAAAAGGTAATAAAATATAAGCAATATGTTGTAGTTTCTCTTATGATATATAATATGCAAATGAAGTTATTTGGGATAATAATGGAACGTGTGCTAAATTTATGACTATTGAACACTGTGAACACTGAGGTACACTCGTTAATAATTAGGCAGGCTCCAGTATTTTTATACTCACTAAAAATGAGTTTTTAAAAAAGAATTTTTGGGAATTCGGTAAAAAACTTTATTTATTAGAGATATCTTTTTTATCTTCATTAACAAGGAATTTTCAACTTTTTATTCTAAAAGATGCTTTTCTGCATTGGAGGCCAATGCTTGTAGAGGGGGGGAATGTGTTAACTAAAAAATAATAAGAATTCTAGTATAAAAAAAGAACACTCAGTCTAAAGTTTGAACTTGATATTTAATCTTGAAAGATAACATGTTTTAAAAACAATCAGTAAACTTTCAACAAATTTTAGTATAAAAGAACGTGCAAACCGAGTAAACGACAACTTGATCATCCAGTTCGTAGTACCTCAACGGCAAACGCTTACTGGTAACAAGTTCAAACCCACCAGTCTTGGTTCAGTTCGTAGTACCTCAATGGCAAACGCTTACTGGCATCAAGTACACACCTCCCTAAGTTACGTCAGTGAAAAAGTAAATAAAGTTAGTCAAAGTAAAGTGAATATAAATTCAAGTGAAACTGAATTAAGCATACCAATATAAATTAAACGAATTAGATGTCTTAAAATTCAACATAAGCTAAAAGTACTTTCAAGGGAACCTCAAATTGCCTCAAAGGAACCAAATAGGTCGCGTCCCGTCAGTCCTCAACGAATGGTCATGCGCTTCACGTTCTTCTAGTAAATTATATTTAAACATGGTTATCAACATAGGTGCATACGTCAATTTATACTAAACCTGGGTATCAATATACGTGCATTTGTTTCGAAGTCAGCGAGTTATTATTCTATTCATCACCATCTGAGCTACGCAACCTGAAAGAGCAAAGAGGATCACCACAAGCAAAGATACTCTGCCGCACGTGATGGGACGGGTCACAATAATCCTCTTTGACAATATATTCCTGATATTACCTTGTACCATTTCCAGATTCATCCACATTGTATTCTTCGCCCTGTTTCTGATAAAAGTTTTTGAAGTGCAATACTCATTTTTCAGATGTAATGAATGCTATTTGAACTTCCCGCTTATCGTTTTACTTCTACTTCTCAGTATATATCACAATTTATCCATACTATCCGCTTCGTTGGAGAAATTTAATTTAATATCCGAAAAATAATATACCTAATAGTTTAAATTGCCATCGTTTATTTTCGGCAATAACAACAAACTGAATTTTTAATTTTAATAAGCCCCAAAACAGTACAAATTCAACTATACACTCTAATTAAGGCTCTTAATTCAACTCATTAAGTATGCGGTTGGTATGCACAGTTATTAATATAATTCTCAATAATCAGGCTTGCTGCATGACATATCATTGGACTTAATGATGTTCGCTTTCAGTCTTGACACAACATGACCAAAAAGCGCTGCGAGATTCCTATATTAGCATTAAAGAAGAGTGTTCTATAGTCAATAAAATATTATGGAGTTTTTGCATAGTGCGGGCTCAAAAATATATATAGTTAATTTCAAAATTCATCAGGGACTTTTACAAAAAATATATCTGTACTTTGTTATGCCAGAGTATCTCAACACAAATCAGAAATTATGAAACAGGTAAATTTTGTTTCACGGAGATAATCAAATTGTTCAAGTTCAATTTTGGTAAAGGTGTCTACCTCTTTGCAACTCGCGCATTTGCTAGTTATATCCGAGCCAGGAGATCTCTTTGTTAGATTTATACCGCATATTAAGAAGAAGTATTTCTATCTTCTTCTTCAGGTTCTTCACAAAGGTTGTCTACCATCAGCTTTTCGAAACACCATACCGTAATCTCAGATTTTCCAACCACGATGCTCTTCTGCGACCTGGACCCCTTGGACTTTCAATCTTTTCTTTAATTGTTAGTTTTAAAACTTTGCATTTTTATTGTTTCCTATTATGTTGCCCTCGTGGTAGAAGTAAGTATTCGAGCTTTCGTATTACTTCTGGTTCTTCTTGATGCGTATTTAATTTTTTTCAACCAAAAGGTTTTTAATAGCCTTCCGTATTTGCCCATAATTCAAAGCTTCTGTTAGTTTCCTACCATAATATAGAATGCTAAAAACGTAAGTAACGGAACACTCGAATGCGAAGACGAATGTTTATGTTAGGGCAACAAAGTAGGTTTTGCATTTTAAAAATGGCTTTTCTGTTCTAGCGTATTTCCTTATTCACTACCAATACTTTCCTTATTCACTACCAATACTTAATACTCAATATATTGCGGAATTAAAAATTATTACAAATACTTTTACAATTAATTCTGCAGACTATATTGTTAGGTACCTCGAAAACTTAATTTCTGTATCAGGTATAAAACTAAATTAGGATACATCTAATATGTAAGTATTGACCTTTAAAAAGATACTCAAGTCTATACTAATTCCAAACACCAAAGAGTAAAACAAACAATATAAAACAAAAAAAAAGAAACAAAAATAAAATCGGCCCTAGACATCACCAAGCAGAAGAAACCAAAGAAGTCAAAACAACGTTGAAAAATCTTCAAAATTATTACTTATGTAGGCTCTACATCTCTGCATAAGAAAAAATTGTTAGGCGTCACTCTCACTGCTACCCTCAATTCTATTGTAGATTTTAACACCAAAATATTTAAAGAATCTAAGATTAAAATTTGCGGTCCTGTTAGGGATCTGTAAGTTTCTTTCAACATCAACCCTGGTAAAATAAGGATGATTGACATGTTCTTCCATCATTGTGGGATTTTGGTATATAAAAGAAAAAACACTCAAAATAAATAAAGATGTTTATTTATTGAAGGGATCTTATCACTATAAAGTTGACAGCTTGAAATCATTTTATCTTTTCTTAAAATTATTTTCAGAATATAATTTTGAACTGTTTTCAGAGGTTTTAATGCATTTTCATATAAACTTCACCATACAATAATCTCAAAAGAGAGTCTACAAGAGCTCTATAAACACAAATTAAGAGATGCTCATTGAGTATCTCCCTGATGATATAAAATTTTCGAATTAAATTTCTGATATTACTAGTTAACCTAGACACATGTGGTTTCCAATTGAAGTTCTGATCAATGATTATTCCTAAATGTATGTTGTACCTCTTTAATGTCGTTTTCAAATCCATTTACTTTTATAATATTAAAATTGGGGCGATTTGCCATTGTTAGGGAGAAACCTATATAATTGATTTTGTCAAATTCAAGGTGAGTTTAAAAGTATCAAGCCATTTTTTTATTTTATTTAGACCATGGACGGCGTTTCGTATACTTCTTCCCATGTTTCTCCTACAAAAATTACAGCGGTATCATCCTCGTAGGATACCACCATACCATTCTCCAGTAGAATATTAGTCAATGAATTAATGTATAAAGAGAAAAGCAAAGGGTCCATAACAGTGCCTTGTGGAATGCCAATTAAAGCTTCTGAGTTATTGCTAGATATATTATTGATTTTTGCCGTTTGCTTTCGACCAGACAGATAGCTCCCAAAGACATCTGACACAACACATCTGACACCATACGTGTTCAAAACATAATGAAGAGAGCAATGAGGCACCGTGTCAAATGCTTTTATTAGGTCGAGGAAAGCAGTTATACATTTCATCAAGGTGTTTTGTAACTGATCTTGTGAGCCTGAGAATAGTATCAGCAGCGCGAATACCGCTACGAAAAAATTAGCGAGTCTCTCCTTAAGGCATTCCTCAAATATTTTTGCAAAATTTGTTATCAGACTGATTGGCCGAAAATTTGTTATTTTTGTTTTGTCACCTGCTTTGTAAGTGGTAGTAGTGTTTGCAATCCCGGGCCAAAATTTCAATCCCGGGATTTCGGGATTATGTTTCCCTAATCCCGGGATTGCAGGATCGCTGTATTAATAACTAAAATTGATTCAAGATACATTATAATAATAAAAATTCTCTATTCAACATTAACACAGAAATAGAAAAACATTACCTATCTACTTAAGCACTTTGATGTGAACTTACAAACACAAACGATACAAAATAATAATTAACAAATGCAGCAAAACAAATTAAAAATAAAATAAAGCTTACCGATTGTAGGGTTAAAAGCTCGGTTAAAAGTAAAACTAATAGCACACAAGAAACAAAATGTGAGCAATAAAAATAACAAAAACAAATACTGTGATAACAAAAATAAAATATAATCTTTATATATTTATAATAAAAGTATTAATACTGCGTAATTTCTTTCCTATCCGAACTGACCAAACCAATAAAGCAAAATAACTAGTTCATTATGAGTTTGATCCCCAAGTCGGGATCTTACTTTTGAGCCAGGAACACCAGATGAGGAAAAAGCTCTTTCTGATTCTGACTTGATTTTAAAATCAAAATCATTAGATCAGTTTGACCAGGTCGTGTTCCAACTGATAGAGAACTAGAGTCTCTGATAAGGACTTCTCAGTCTTCTCACTTTGGCTTTGGGTTTGTTGGACCCTTGGCAAAGGAATGTGATCCTTCTCATCATTTATTTCAACTTCCATTTAGTCTGTTTTTTTCTACAAACGCTTTAAGAGATCTGCCAATACTTCTCAGATGATTCTTTTTGAGAGAATAGTGAGTCGAATACTTGATCATCGGGATCTGGATTTTGTAGATACCGCAAAATTCCTGAATAATAATGCTTGCACTGACTGATACGTACTTTAAGTGAAATCCTCACTGAGGCCGGTGTTAACTTTTCGGAAACAGAGCCTGTTATTTATTGTTTATCTGTCTGTACTCCATCATAACCAGGGGAACAGTTATTTTTAAGTGAATTTATATGATTAATAATTTCAATTTTAGCAACAGGCTTCAAAAATATAAAACTTAATGTTTTTTACTCTATTTGAAAAATGACATTCAAGTGGTTGCAATATTCAGCCATTTGCTTTTTGTTTTAAATCGTTTATTAATATTATCTTTATTTTCATTAACTGCATCTGACATTATCCTGTGTTTGTGTTTCATAATAGTTAAATTTTTGCTTATTAACAATTTTGTTTAAATTATTTCTACAATTTATGTAATGTAATTTATTTACCAGACTGTTATTGTTTAAGAGTAGTTTTTTCATTTTATCTCGCTCTTTAATTGCTGAGATGAGACCAAGAGTAATGCATGGCTTAAGTTTCCTATGGTCAATATTAACTGTAGCTTTCTTTACGAACATGACATTTTTTTTAGTAAAATGTAGTGCAGCAATTCCTAAAACATTTGCTTCCAAAACCTCCTTCCAACTTTCCCCTTAATTTGATTCTCAAATATTTGATTATTAAAAATAGAAAATATGCTTTTTTTGCATAATTTTACTTGAAAACTAAAATTAGTCATAACAGGGTAATGGTCACTTATGTCATTTTGAAGTATAAATGGAGCCTGCCTAAATGAATCTGACCTATAGCTGTTCCTTACAAAAATATAATACACACACGAACCACTGGTTGATGTCACTCGTGTTAGGCCATTTATGGTGCAGGTGAATCCATAAAAATATAAGAGAGAAAGATATTGATTGATCGCCACATCCTCCCTATCGCAGATCTCAACATTGATATCACCAATCAGAAGCTCAACCTGTTTTTTGTCTTTGTTTAAATAATAATCCCCTAGGTGATTACAAAATGATTGCATGCCAGTGGAAGGCGGTCTCTAACCACATCTCATAGCTGATGCCACACACACTAAAATCAATCTGACACAAGATAACCCTTGATATATCAAAAATCAGGTTTATGCCTGAGGCATTAATTGTTTTTTTTTATATACACAACCGTGCCATCATTCTTATCAAAGTTTGCATTGTTGTAGTAAACATTAAAGTTATCTATGTTATGAAGATCAATATTCTCAATTGACCAACTGTCAGTCAGTATAATGATATCATAGGCCTCCAGAAACATAAGTAAATTATTAAAGTTTTTATGTATACTACTTCTATTTAGGTGCAGAATACTTAATAATATTTAAATTAATTATAGTTATAATTGTATCGCAGTCCATTGTACCTTGAAACTCCTCGTTCAACAATTCCACTTTCGAAATGTCACTCGCCATAAGAACTATCATACTCAATTTTACTCCTCAATGTAAATGATACTTATAAGTTGGACAATCGGGGCTATTGACTTCATGATCGACTTCGTTTTCGTTTGTATTCTGCATTTTCTCGAAGACAATTGATGCACTTTCTATCTCTATTTCCTTGGCAATTGTAAGTGCTATGGTTTTCTGCACAATATCCGCAAGTTTCTGTTTAGTTCTTACATTGAGTAATTTTGTGATACAGCTCCTGGTAGTTAAGGCATCGTTATATCTTCAAAAACAAGGTAACTACTCCACTCAGTAAACAAGCTTTTATTGCGAAGCATCTTGCGAAACAGATTTGGAGAAGCTTCTCCAAATATGGTGTAAGTATTATTATATCTATTTTATTTTAGATATCTAATACATAACTATTATCATTGTCACTAGTATAACCATTTTGTTCACAAATAGAGGTTTCTAAGTCCAAGTAACTTAGTTTTCCTCATATTTAAATTGAGATTTAGTGCAAAACTTTTAGTTGTTACACGATTATTTAGCTGTTGAAGTTCGCGCAGAGAATCTGCTAATAGAATTGTGACGTCTGCGTATTTTAAGTCGTTGGCATTTATTCCCTTTATGGTGATAAGGCTTACAATCCTCCAGAGTTTTCTATACTGGGTGTAAATTCTCGAGTCATTGGAACAGCCTTCACGTGAGAAGGGAAAGTGTAATAAAGATGCAAAGCTAGCCATTTTCATGCGATGCATGAGAACAATCGTATATTGGAAGAAAATAATACATCTCTACTTTCTTGGACCATACCTATTCGAGAATCATCGCCCAGTTTGTAATTTAAATTTTATAACGTATTTATTTCCCATAAAAGCTCAGTGCAAAAACGGCCTTAATACCGCGACCTGTCTATCCCAACTCTAATTTATTCATTACAAGTATTCTTAATGCTCGTATAAGACCAAATGTGGGAGTAAAACTGGTAAGAGAGCACATTTTTCCTTAATTATAGTATGCTAATGAGAAATCAATTTACATCATGAGCATCGTCAGATTATAAGTTTATTTTATACTAGCCGTATGTTTATATTGCTAGCTTCTGTGTGTTTATGACTGGAAAATTGGTTGCTATTTAAGTAATATGCCATAATAATACTACGCAACTAATGTCCTTATACAGAGGAAAGTGTTGGTATCTACTCATTAATTATAGCCACAATTTGAAATCTAAAACTGAGCTTTGTCTTTATTATTTATCACCTATCTGCGGTTCAAGACTCAATAATTAGTTCCATGTTTTTGATATGACAACTCAATAAGATTTTCTTCTTCGGCCAAAATGCATTTGAATGAAGCCTTGGGCAGAATTTTCAAACCAGTTGATATAAAATGTAACAGATACTTTTGAAGAACAAAATATGTGGTTAGAGAAATCAATTTAATTTGAGTTTTTTTATGGCAGTACATGGCACACACACTAAAGGGAGATCCTATGGCACTCGACGAGCGGTGTGTATGCGAAGATGTAGATTGACACGGTTCTTGAATAACTGTAGGTTGTAAAGATGGTCTAGGATTGAGTTCAACAGTGATGTAGTGCGCCAGACAAAGGAGTCCTTATAAAGCGATGTTCTAGATGTCTCCAGTTGTACGGCGAACGGGTGCGCTCTTGCCGCCTGTCGTTACTGTCTAACAGGCGTTGCTGGAGGCGGGATGAGGCAGGCCAAATTCTACCGTAAAAATATCTGTAACACAGGGAGATCTCGGCTACATGTCTGCGGTGTTCCAGACTATCCAAATTCCACCTCAACTCCGGGTAGCCGACGAGACGCACAGCTGTCTTCTGAATGGAATCCAGCAGCTTTAAGGTGTGCTTAGGTTCAATATTCAATATTCTAAGCACAGTCTTATTAGCGCTTTGTAGAACAAGATCAGCTGCTGCGGTGTATAGAGTTTTTTGTTGCGAAATAGCGCACCAAACCTCTGCGATGCTGATTTTGCGATGTTAGCAACATGGTCATACCAGGACATATTACTGTTGACCGAGACACCCAGTAGTCCGATTTAATAACAAATTTTAAAAAATGCGTTAGAATATTTTTATTATTTTTCGTCTATATTTGGTGTGTAGGGGACACCTATTAATATTATTTTAAGGTTATAGAAAACATTGCGCGTTAAAGAGATAAAATAATTTTTGAGAGTAACTTTCCATACTGATACTGATAAAAAATAAACATAACTGAAGGGTCCCTGCAGGGCCCACGCTTCAACGTACTAAGCGTACCGGTAAATCCGCCACTGCAGTCAACGTCAGTACTTATGGCATCCGCACTTGGTAAATAGACAATTATTTCATATAGAAAGCTTTATTTATTTATTTTCTTTATATATAGTTCTTCGATATTTCCATTTTGCATGTTCTACACCACTGAAATTTCACTTAGATTCGGTATAAGTAGACCACAAATTTCCAAAGGTATT
>MU182497.1:261764-276209 GCA_016904865.1 Pissodes strobi | reverse complement strand
AAAAAAAAAACTGAAATAGCCATCTTATGTAATTTTCTCCCGCGAATTCGGATATGTTCAGCAAAAAACCATTGAACATCAAATAAAAGTGCTAGGAGTCACTTTGATATTTTTTTTTAAATGGAGCACCCTGTATATTACTAAATTTTTGGACTCTCTAGAAAAATCTAAACACATTTTGTGTATAATATCCTATACCTATCTTTAGCTATTTACCAAATATTGACAGTGGCAAGTCGGGCATTTTGACACTTTGACAGGCTCTAAAATCTAAACCGCACGAGATCAAAGAAAACGGTTTGCACATTCCTATCTTGGGTTTTCATAAGCTATCGAATGATAGTAACTTTGAATTTAACCGGAGGTTTAAAAGTTCCGGTTAATTTTATCCGCAGGTTAAATTCGAAGATACTGTCATTCGATAGTTTATGAAAACTTAAGACAGGAATGTGCAAACCGTTTTCTTTGATCTTGTGCGGTTTAGATTTTAGAGCCTGTCAAAGTGTCAAAATACCCGACTTTCAACTGTCAATATTTAGTAAACAGCTAAAGATAGGTATAGGATATTATACACAAAATGTGTTTAGATTTTTCTAGAGTCTAAAAATGTAGTAATATACAGGGTGTTCCATTTAAAAAAATATCAAAGTGATCCCGAGCACTTTTATTTGATGTTCAATTGTTTTTGGCTGAACATTCCGAATTCGCGGGAGAAAATTACATAAGATGACTATTTCAGTGTTTTTATACCGGAAATATTTGATAGTTAGGCAGCTTTTCTTGAAGAGTGTTAGGAAATGTATTGAAGAAAATGGGATAAATTTTGAGAATCTTCTTAGTTTGGTTAGTATTTTTTTTAATTTAGTTAATTCTTTTTGTTTAATTTAAATCAATGGCATTTAAAAAGATGAAAAATTAATTTTCCACATAATTGTTAAAGACCATTTACATCTATATAGTTAGCGAGTTAAATAAAGAGTACTTTTTTAAAAGAACTTGCATCAATCTTTCGAAAAACTTGTTAAAAACGAGTGTAGCTATCAAAGCTCAAACATTGAAGAACAATTTTCAATGTAGGTAAAGTGCCCTCTAGCGGTACACAATCGGATTGACTTATTACTTAAATAATGGAGCACAATCGGCTTAGTCTGTGTTCCAAACATTAGTCATATCGGATTTTGCGTAAACAAATAATTTTAAAAAACGACTGTAACGCGAAAACCAATGGTATTTCGAAAAAAAATTATATGAAGTTCTACCATTATTTTATCATGTAGAATAACCTCCTTAAGTTTTGAGTTTTGACCCTGTATTCCTCCAAAAGGTGCAATGCTAGATGGCTAGTAACATTGGTTTATATACACACAAGAAAGGCAAGGACGCAAAATTTACAAATGTTCATCATTACATTTAATCTATTCGAATCTATTTGAAAGGGCCCACCCTTCAACGTACTAACCGTAACGGCAAATCCGCCACTGCAGTCAACGTCAGTACTTATGGCATCCGCACTTGGCAAATAGACAATTATTTCATATAGAAAGCTTTATTTATTTATTTTCTTTATATATAGTCCTTCGATATTTCCATTTTGCATGTTCTACACCACTGAAGTTTCACTTAGATTCGGTATAAGTAGACCACAAATTTCCAAAGGTATTTTTATGGGCGCCCAATGCGACACATACCACAAACCCACGTATTTTTTATACACCGGGGTACCTACGTATACCTAATGCCGCGTATACCGGGCGTTCCTTACAAAGAAAACAATAAATTTTAATTGTCATTTTCACAGCAAGGTGTCGGACTGACAATGAATTCGTTTAATGGGGTTGGAGAATATAAGAACATTGAGCTATGTTTTAAATCAGTGGTGTAGGCTGGGTTGTTGTTCATCCTAATACTGAAAACTGTAATTTTTTTTTTAGTAAAGTTTACCGTCTATATCGTTGCATTTTAACTGTTATCACGGCCATGACTTCGATTAATAAGGTTGGAAAATATAAGAACATACATACAGTGTTGTAGACTCAGAACCAACTTTGAGTTATTGAGTTTATGTATATAAAATTATTATTTGGCATAGCATAAAACACTAATTGCTACGTCTCTGTTTAACTTTAACAGAATCATTTGGTTTAGCTCTTGTAAAAATGCGCATATTCAGACTAAACGGTTTCTAGGGCGTTAAAGTCTCGGGGAACACAAATGTTTGCATAAATGTTTATTTTACTTATTAACACTTGGAAATAGTATTTGGTTGAAATGTTAATGAGATTTCTAGATCATGGGAAGAATAATTTTAGTTAGGCAGTGATTTTAATTATTCATGGTTTATTATAGTTTGAATCATATATATTTTATATACGAATATTTGGCGAAACTATTTCTGGTTTTGGTGAATTAGTGAGCGAACTGACGCATGACGGTTGACATCGCCAATGGTTCAACTGTTGACAGAAAATAAAAGACAATGAAACAGGAGAATGCTCATATATTTGTAACAGGATATTTGTAATAATGGTGCTATAAACAAAACTTAACTTATGGTGACAGTTCATCGTTAATCTCGTCTTTCTTTATTATGTGCATATTTAACGGCACATTTAAGTATTGCTGGTGCGGGTACAACTGCATTTTGATAACGGCTTCAGATTTAAAGCAATATGATTCAAATATGTATAAGCTAAATGCAAATTCTTTAACTTCGTGGGTTTTGCACCATATAATAATATTTGAATTTGCGTATGAGAACAAAGTATAACTATTAACTTGATGAAACATTATAATTTAACTTCGAAATTTGAACAGCTTTTATCGTGATTGGACCAATAACGGAATAGAAAAATTCAATTCAGTAACCTTCGACAATCTCCAGTTGAATTGATTGTTGATTATTGATTGGAGAGCGTTATATTGATAGCGTTATATTGATATTTACCCCACTGCTGATTATTTTCCAGCATGGTGCCTATCTATTTGTAACATCGTCGAATTTAGCACATTATAAGTACTTTTTAATATGCAGCAATACTGTATTTTCAGTGCAAAAAATGTACTCATATGTGGTACCTAGCAGAGGACCTATTATATAAGTAGGCTATTTTACAAATATAATTATTATAGTTTTATTATACGTTGTATGTATGTGGACTAATTTTATCAGTGTAGAAGACAATTTTCCATTAGTGCATATACCTTAATGATAATTTGTTTTAGCTACAAATAGGCAGGAAAGTAATCGACAATGTTGATACTTAGTTTAGTTTTGAGTGGAACTTTATGCATACAAAAATCGCCTGTCACTAACAAACTGATGTTTAATTAGCTTTAGAATGCCAAGTATGGTTTTCCTTGACTCTTCTTTAGACTGCAGTGCGACTTTTTTTTATTCTCGCAGCAATACGTTTCCTTGTGTTTCTTATACTGATTCTTATTACTTTGATGCATTTTGGGACGTCCTTTTATTTCGCTCTCTAACTTTTACTCTCTTTCTCCCCCACCTCACGTCGTGGATATCTCAGATACATTAAATACCCTACACCTCTCCCTTCTACCATTTTAACTACCGTAAAGTGGAATTTTTTTGAGTTTTATGGGGCTGATTGTTTTTTGATGTGTAAACATCTTACGCGGCGGTATGAGGGTAAATCTCGGAAAATGGGACGGAAATGTGCATGCGGATGGGGACGGAAATGTGTAAACGGCTGTGACATCATAACCATGCGCAGTGGTTTTATGAGGGCTGCTCAATTTTTTGTGCATGTCGATATAGGATATGTTTACACATCAGTGTCTCGTTCGAGTACAAGCAGACTCGCTCATTTTTTTTATTATTATTTTGCTTTTTCAAGCTGTGTTTCCAAATAAACACAAAATGTCGGTGTTGACATGCACGACTTCACGAAACTGTATTTAAGCCCTGAAAATTAGTTTAGAAGAAAACGATGAACATTTTTTGACTATAACCTTCAACTTGTAAATGTCAGAAATCAGCTGTAAATTTATGATCGCAAACTTCTGATTAGGTAAAGAGCTATGGAAATATTACTATATTTTATTTAACTGCATATGATTATTTAGGACTTTAAAAGAAATTTCACTAAAAATATATTATTTGCTCTTATTTGTTTTTTTTTTATGAATTTTTGTGGGGCTATTTAGATTTTCAGACCCAAATAGTCCTAATGTGCAATAACATTTAATAGGCACCTATTTTTTACTTAAAGTGCTTACTTCGATGTGTCTAGCACCGGATATCCGGCGTCCGGCATCGGAGGATGGTGAGGTTTCGTCCGATGTTGGTCCAGCACGTTTCCGGCTTCCGACTGTCGACCAAACGTCTGAAAGCTTTCATTTAATGATACGTACCTCGCGATCGGATATCCGAAGCCGGATGATCTTATCCGGCATGTGTGAAAAGGCACTTGAGGGAAGAATATTTAGAGTTTCCATTTCAAAGTCCCCTGAGCGAGCCCCTCAGTCAATTTCAAGTTTAGCCATAAATTAACCAAATGATTTGAAAATTTGGTCCGACACATACAACAGTTGTTCATCACTTACTTCATCCACATCTGCTTCGTCATGTTCTTCACCCGTATTTTGTGCATAACGTATCGGTTTATCTTTAATTTAAACCTGCATCATCTCTGTATGCAAGACTTGCTCTCATCTGCAGTCCAAACAACTGTTTTTCAGCAGCTTTCTCTGAATCCGATGTGACATAGACAGTTGCATCATCCTCAAACAGCACATATCTTATATATCTTGTCCTAGTGTTTGCGAGAGGAATCATCAATAAATATAACCAATCGGATCAGTCCTAGAGAGAAATGAGCCCTGTGGTACGCAAATACCTGCGTAGTTCTCTCATACACCTCAAAGACTCATCATTAAACCAGCGTACCTTATATGGTTGACCAGACCTGATAACAAATGTCGCTCTAGCTAGTTGTACAGTTTATGTAAATCTTGTTGGTTTATACATACATATCGATAAACTGTTGGTTCTACTTTAGTACTTATAAGAGCTGGACAAGATGTTCACATATGTTTCGGCTGAAAAGGAATCATAACAAAAGATAACAGAACATGGCCCAATCAGGCTTCCCCACAAGTTGTCCACTCTTAAATTCATCCGGCCTCGTTTCAAACAACACCTTGAACGCACCTTAGGGCACTATTGTTACTTTGGCCAATATGGCATCTAAAAAGAGGATGAGCTATGCAAGGTATTAACATGTTTAGATTTTCTATTAATACGGTACATAATTCAATGCATCCATCAAAAATAAAAGAATTATGTTATCATGCAATGTAAAGCTAAAACATTTTAATTAGGAGAAAAGTTTCTCCACCTGAAGACAGAGGCCAGCAACCAAGTTTCCAAGACTCAGAACGCTAGGCATATATTGTCAATGTCTTTATCCGTAATAACGGTTTCAATTTTATTGATTTTATTTCTTGCTGATCGTATATTGTAGTGAAGAAAACTTACTTTCTTTATTTTGGAGCTTGTTGAACTGTTCCTGGTGCTATGTCTTTCTGAGACACTAACCTTCTCAACCTTAAAATGTTATTAATATTAACTACTACTCGCCAAAAGTTTCCATTCAGAAGAGAACCCTTATGATTCCCTGGTATGCCCACCCTGAATGAACTGTATTAGTATTAGCGGTATTAGTAACCTCTGGCGCTATACCCGAAACAAACAGCCATTCATAGTTTTTATTATTAGCCACTCTTAATCATGTGTCGTTTTCCCTTTTCCCCCTTTATTGGATTGAGTTTTAAGTTTGGATCAACTCTGTGCCCTTTTTAGCTTGAACATTTGTCCAATCGCGTTCATTTCGTGTTTTTTGTCAAATCAGGCAAATCAACATCACGGTAGTCATGTTGATTTTGCTTATGTGCGACATCGTCGGCACATTCGGGTTTTGTATCAATGGTTATTGATAGGTATTTCCATAACTTGTGTTGAATGTGAGGTTATTTTTCCCTGTGAATTGGCATCGTAGATCACGTTTTCCAGTATTTCGATCATATTATACTGTAACCAAGTTTGGTCTATGACATATCCGGCGTTTTTTTTTACGTTCTCGAATAAAAAAGAGAATCTGTCATCTGATGATACTTATTGAGGTTTGAGCTCAACATTCCCTGAAAATTGTTTAGGCTAATTTAATATTATTAATATCTAAATTGTTTATTTATCTGACGAAAATGGAAATTTCTTATAGTGAAATCGTGGAACATAGTGGAATTCCGGGGGCCCCTAGTGTCATGGGTCCTCTAGCCCTTCTTACATTTGTGTGGCCTCCACATTTAAACACTTTTGACGATTTTCATCTATTTTTTCGCGCGACGAACATTTTTTATATGGTTGTTTAACGAATAATGTACGATGCCATTTTGGGTTAAGTTTCCTTACTTACCCTAATAAAAAAAAACTTGTATAACATAACTTATTATTTTTATTAACTTTAAACTTTACTTAACCTATTCTTATAATAATAACATTTCCCGTAATACTCAAAATGGAATTGAAGATTACAAAAACCGAAAAGTCAATATATATATATATATATATATAAAAGTGTATATAATTGTGACAACTTGAAAACTTACACTGGCTATATTTTCTACACCAAAGACGATATCAAAAATCAAACAAATACCATTTCTACAAAAACGCTTAAAAATAATAATGGGGCAATTTGCAGACCAAGAATTTACGGGATTGATAAATTTGAATGCTAAAAATTTACGAGAATGGTAAATTTGACCTTCATCCACTTTAAAATCTGAAATGGGACTACTCCACTTGTGACACCTTCTGGAAAAATTTAGTAAGAAAAATTATAAAGTAAACCCACATGATGAATTAGAATCCCAATTCTAAAACCCTCTATCTTTGCAATAATGCTAATACTTCTTTTTTACTTTCTTAAAACTATTATTAAGTGCTCAAAATGATTTCCATTCCAACAGAAATGAAGTCAAATTTTTCCATAACTTTCTGAAGAATGTTTTTTGGAACATTGCGGCAAGCTTCATTTCCTCTGACGCAATTCTTTCAGAGAAACCGGCTGGGTTTTCTAAATTAGTGATTAAATGTAAACCCATAAAAAGAAGCCCATAGGAGTAAGATCAGGTGATCTTGGCGGTCACTGAATTTTACCTCTTCTGTCAATCCACTGGTTTGAATAACAATCACATTTTCACCACAGCAGCATAGTGATGGGGGTCTACCATTTTACTTGAAGTGAAAAAGATCTTCGTTGAAATTTAGATTGCCTTGTAAGTCTCTTTTGTTTTCAAGTTCTTGAACAATCGAAGGCACTATAGTTTGGTTGAGCGTTTGAGCATAATCTTAGCTGGTCAAATTTCCTTCAATAAAATAAGGACCTAAGATATGGTCCAGTATCCTTGCCCAAACATTGACTATTTGAGGATATTGAGTGCGCCTCTCTATCTGGATTAACGTCACTCTAGTAACGGCAGTTTTGTTTATTCACATGAACATTTAGGAAAAAAGAAGGCTCATCACTGAAGCAAATGCTTTTTTATAAATTCGGGTATTGCCGTAATTTTCCGTGCCACGGTTTCATAAAACTTAATTCTTCTGTCCCGATTACAGTTGCCTATTTTTTGCAAAAGTTTCATTTTGGTGAAATATAATATGCATCTTCATTACTTTCCTAACAGATTATCTAGGTACGTTGGTAACTGCTGCTAAATGACACCTTTGCATTATAGGAATTTGGTCAATAACCTGAATTTGCATATCTTCATCCAAAACTTTAGGCTTGAAACATACATGCAGAGCTGCAAGAATCCAAAATCTTTAGGATTTAAAACCGAATTTAATTCAGCTAACTCAAACTAGAGATATTGATTCTTGAGTTTGGTCCCAAAATTACAGTGTGGCTATAATCCAAAATGTTTAGCATTTAAAACCGTATTAAATTCAGTTAACTCAAACTGGAGATATTAATAGTTGAGTTTGGTCCAAAAATTATACATTTCCTTTATAACTATTTCTAGCATTATTTTACTGCTAGACGGTTTGATGATGCTTTGGATAGGGTCATTCTATAAAAAATGCATTATACTAGATTTTGGTTTTGGCATCTTAAGCATTATACATACAGAGTCGGCAAAAACCTTTAACATTTAAAACCGTATTTAATTCATCTAACTTAAGCTAGATATTGATAGTTGAGTTTGGTACCAAGATTGCACACTTTGTTTATGACTATTTTCAGCCTCATCTATTGCTGGATTGTTTGGTGATGCTTGGGGTAGGGTCATTCTTTAGAAATTCACTTAATCTACATTGTGTTTTTGGCACCTTAAAATTCAATTCAGCTAACTCAAACTAGAGATATTGTGATAGTTGAGTTTGGTCCCAAGATTGCACATTTCTTTTAACTATTTCTAAGGCCCTTTTACTGATGGGTTGTTTGATGATTATGCAGACGTGGTTGACATTTCAAATTAGAAGTAATGACATTTCTCTAATAGCACAAACGCTAAGCACCATAAAGAAAAATCATTTCTACTCGTTCTTCCATAAGAATACATCATTTTCGGATCAAAATAAATTCGAAAAATATACAGGCACAAGTGATGGCAACAGAAAGCACGTTAAATTTAAAATGAATTATAGGTAAGATGCAAATTTTATTTTGGACAAAAAAGAGCAAAGCATTTTATCACTACAATTTCCAACAAAATTTTGTAAGAGCCAGTTTTAAAACATCTTCTCAAACTTTTGCTAACGTTTCGTACTTACATCTCTTTAATTTTGTATTGCTGGAAAACTTTTTTGATTAGCTATCCAGAGAGGGGTCACAGGTGAAGAAGAGCCATTTAAGATTTTAAAGTGGATGAGGGTAGTGCTTCAGGGGTGGGCAATGGTGGTCCGCAAAATACCTCAATTTTATTTTCCCTCATTTTTGTAGAAATAGTATTTTTTGGTTTTTTGATATATTGTAGAAAATATAGCCATTGTAAGTTATCAAATTGTCGCTCCGTATAAGGCCGCCAAACGACGTATTATTTGATCTCCCTTTTCATTTTAAATTTCTGAGGCGACAAACGTGTTCTTGACGTATCTCGTCGATTATTTTAGGAAGCCTCGTATACCGAAAAATCGAGAACATCTTTGTGAGTTTGGATTGATCATGTCCGAAAAGTCTGGGCACGCGCAATTGATTCGTTAGTACAAGTTAGAGAAACAATTTTAGATATGAGGTTTTTAAGATTTTAAAAAACACATGAAATTAGGCTGAAATATCTAGGTTCGCCCAAGAAGTCGCCCAAAACTTTATTTTTTTGAACGGAACGCCCTCTGTATGACTGAGTTGGAATTCCAACATTTTAATAGTATATTTCATTACCAGTCCGGAAACTAGGCTTTTCTGGTGCGCGCACGACAGTTTCTGGTGTGAGGCGTAGCCGAACACCGGAAGTCGTGCAAGCACAGGAAAAGCTGTTTCTGGACGTGTAATGAACGATATTTTTTATAATACCTCTCTGAAATCATAAAAATATTATAATAAACATAAAATTATTATAATTTTACGTATCCAAAATCATGTCATAATACATTTTGTATTCAAATGAAAGCAAACGTCAAACTTGCAAGACAAGCAAGACAGGTATTTATCTAATATTCATCAAGCGTTGCTATGGAAATATCTTTGTATGCTTTGTTGTAATTGAATAGGCAGCTAATTTTGAAGTATTTGTGACAAGTAATGTCAGAATAAATGAAATAATTTTACTTAAAATTAGACTATTGACGCTAAAATGTACTAGATTAATCTTGTAGACTGCATCGCTGTATAATTTTAACCCAATTTATTATACTTTATGCATATTCTGTGACTAAATAACTGCAAATTTAGCACTTAAAATCAGGGATCGGGAAAACTTTTCCCGCTCCCTAATTAGAGACCGGGAAAATTTTTCCCGTGCCCGGACCGAAAAGACTTACTTTCCTTGCTCTACATAGACGTCGAAAATAATAGTGTTCAGAGAGGTATTATGAAGATAAATTTTGTATCTCATTCTCTCAAACAAAAATCCACTCTTATATCCGAACTACCCTTTGCCATGGATGATAAAAATTATCCTAAAATAAATGTGTTATGTTAATTCCTTAACGCCTATTAGGGTTTGGACGATTTTCTGGTCACGTGTAGATACAAAATAATGATAACTTTTAACAGCTTTATAAAACCATATCCCTTTTTACCGGAAATGGTTACACCTAGGGATTAAGTGTAGTGCATCTGCTTCCGTTTTTGATTGTAATATTTGTATTGTCCCACGCAACATTATTCATTTTATAGGTTTTAGATGCTCGTCGAAACCGAATCGAACGCATATTGATTATATTTTTAATTAAGGGTCACATGCATATGTGTTGTGTTCTAGATAAAATACAGTGTGTCTCAGATTCGCTTCTCCATATAGGGATCTCGGCTCCTATTATACCTACAGCAAAGGTTAAATGGGGAAAGTTTTAGAGGAAACTTAGTGCATTTGATAACCGGCTTCAGATTTACCATCGATCAATTGGTTTTGGCAATATCGGCGAAAAAACGATAATGGCGGATTTCGTTTTTTCGCCAGTAAATCCGAAACGGTAAATTTGACAGCTATCAAAATGTGACATTATTCGGACACTTTTTTAAGATGAATAAAAGCAATTTTTCGCGAGGTTAATCCAGCATAAACGGTTTAGGTTTTAAGCATAATCTAACGTTTTCGCGACATAAACTGAAGTAGGGGAAATGTTGATGACGTCATCGTTAGGTTAGCCAAGCATAATCCGGTCTGGAGCAGGTTTTGCTTGGGTTATGTCATTTGTATTAGACAGAAAATAACGTTTTCGCCAACAAAACCGAAGTATCGTCAGTGTATCATACATTTATGTTGGTGGGGATAGGTATATGACGTATAAAGGTTAATTCATCATAAATTAGCATAATCTAAACCCAATTCGCGAAAAATCCCTTTAAGATAACGTGTATGGCATGTGCCTCAATTTTCATTTTTCTTATGGCCCCCATTTTGGATTTTTCGATTTTTGGAAATTCCCAGTCCAGTGATGTCTCACAAGTGCATAAAAGATTTGAGTATCATCGAAATATCACACTTCGTAAAGTTATGTCTTAATTTAATTTAAGGCCATGATTTATTTGTCAGAAAATTGGCTGTTTATACAATTTTTTCCATCTAAGGAGGCTCTGACTTTGACGTTAAATAACTCAAAGTGTCAACGTTGTGTTTTAGTAAGTAGTGAGTTTTATCTCATTAAAATCATAAATCTGACACAAAAATTGCCGAAACCTGTTGAAAATGGCTGGTATTCCCTATTCAAATGAAGAAAAGTTTGACATGTTAGCGCTGTACTTGCAATCACACAGAAACGCGACATTACCTCAGCAAGGTATTTGGAGGTGCACCCCGCACGACGGCAGCCTCATAATACCCAATGCAGAAAAATCGTGGTTAATTTAATTAAACATGGTTCCTTCGAAGAACCTAAAAGCGGATACAATATTGAAAATGAAAATCGCGACGGAAACATTTTACAAGCTGTCAAACAAAAACCTTAGTGCATCGATAAGAACTGTAGGACGGGAAATTGATGTGTCAAAATCAACGGTAGAGAGAGTGTTAAAAAAGAATAAGTACCATCTAAACAAACCCACAATAATTCCAGGACTTAAGGAAACTGATTTTCCAAGACGAATTGGCTTCTTTCTGTGACTGGTATACCATAGGAAGTGTAATGAAAATCCCGATTTTGTAAATCATGGTCTTGTGGTCCGATGAGAGTAGGTTTACGAATTGTGGAGTTTTTAATAAGCACAACACTCATCATGGGGCTGTGGAAAACCCTCAGGATATAGCAGAGAGACGTCTACAGGCCAGATTTGGAAGTAACGTTTGGTGTGGGGTTATTGGTAATTTAATCTAACTTACCTTTTTGATGTGTAAACATCTTAAGCGGCGGTATGAGGGTAAATATCGGCAAATGGGACAAAAATGTGGGGACGGAAATGTGTAAACCGCTGTGACATTATAACTCGTGCGCATTGAGAAGCAAGCTAATCCAGGACGGCCGCGATTGCAACGACTCAAATGGCGCTTCTAAAAAGCTACCCGCTAGGGCGGTATTAGATTTTCATTATATTATATTCGCAGTGTATTCGGACCCATAGCACAGCTTACTTTTAATAGACGGTTGAATTTAAAATGAATTTTCGCTTCAAAATCCACGACAAATTCGTCCGAAGCCACGTCCTAAAAAAGTCCGGAAATTTCGGATTTTTATATAATTTTGCCATTTAAAATCGTTTTTAAACGGATTTTAGACGATAAAAAAAGCATATTTTAAATTAAACGAACTGTCAAAAGTATTATTCAGATGCCCAGATGTTTAAAACAATATTGAGTCATGGCCCTCTTCTAAAATTTGCAAAATTTGGTTATCGACTTTCCCAAATCAAAGGATGCCGGCCCAAGATGACTAGCTGGTAGTGAATAAGCTGAGTTCATAGGTTGATGTTATTCCTGGTGGCATTAGATTTTCGTGTCGCATTTGTGCAGTGAATTAATCTACTCCGATTGAAGCTGCCAGTAAGTATTATTAAAGAATCCTAACTAATATTATAAATGCGAATATGTTTGTTTATTTCTTACGCTTTCACGCACAACTATTCAACCGATCATGAAATTTTGTACAGATATTTTCAAGAGTATAGTAAATGACATAGGCCACTTTTAGCTTTTACCCGCGGTTTCGCTCGCGTTGATTTTTACGGTTAGTTTTAATCCTATTTTTTATTTTCTTGAGGTTGTATTTCTAAAAAGTTTTTTTCTTGATTTTGGGCATGCATGGGTTAGTTTTGGTTAGTTTTTGTTCGTTGCGCCCCGATAGCGAGCGAAGCGAGCGGAGGTCTATGCGTGAAGTGTAATACTAGACATTCTAATGCAAACGTTACAAATGTAAACATTAAACAAAGCACGTCAGGCGGTATCTGTGACGGGAATGTGTTTTGCAGGCTGTCTGTAACCGTTAGTGTAAAACGTGTTCTTTCTAACGCCAGAATATAGGCAACAAATTCCAAATAAGTGATTGCCTATTTTCAGGCGTCACACAGCCTAAGGTGGTATTAGATTTTCAAGTCGATGATGTCGATATAGGATATGTTTACACATCAGTGTCTCGAGTACTAGCAGACTCGCTCAGTTTTTTTAATTGGGCACCTAATATAAATTATTAATCATTTCAGGATATCGAGTTATAGGACCATTTTTGTTTGACTACAACCTAAACGGGCAGATGTACCTAGAGCTTTTGCGAAACCAGGTTGTGCCGGCTTTATGAGCTACTCTAACCGAAGATGAATTTAGAAGAACCTGGTTTCAAGTTCACCATTCAAGTCAGGAACTTCTTAAGGGAGCAGTTTGACGAAAGAATTATTTCATTAAAGAGTCAAATATCTTGGCCTCCTAGATCCCCTGACCTATCGCCATTGGATTTCTACCTCTGGGGTCACACAAAGAATGAGGTCTATGAATATAATCCTCCTGCGACCATAGAAATCCTGACAGAAAGAGTTTTGGACACATTTAGAAACTTTAGCGGAAATACACTTGCTAGGGTTGTATGAAAAACAGTCTCCAATTATCAAAAATGTCTCGATGCAAATGGACGTCATTTTGCAAATCTGTAAATTAATACCCAGTTACGAAGCAGTTAAGAACAATTTTCAATTTCAAGTTTCTGTACAACAACAATTAGATTAAATTAGATTTAGCAATTAGATTAGTTTTAACAACATGTAGATTAGATTTTGCAAGAGCAATTAGCAATTAGATTTAGTTAGATTTTACATTATGGGCTTGAATGAGTACTTTTTAAGTCTTTTTCAGCACTCTTTCTGCCGTTGATTTTGATACACAAATTTGCCGTTCTACAGTTCTCATTGATGCACTAGGGTTTTCGTTGACAACTTGTAAAATGTTTCTGTTGCGATTTTCATTTTCAATTTGTATCTACTTGTAGGTTGTTCGAAGGTTCAAGTGTTAATTAAATTAACGAAGCCGGTTATCGAATGCACTAAGTTTCCTCTAAAACTTTCCCCATTTAACCTTTGCTGTAGTCTAAAATAGAAGCCGATATCCCTGTATAGAGAAGCGAATCTGGGACACATTGTATATTAGGTACCTAACAAAAATAGGCAAATATTATAAATCGCTTTGTGGTATGCAATACTCTTAGAATTTATTTTGTAGTTGAAAATTTCTAACTATAGAGATAATGCATGTAAAATTTTCTCACGTAAATATTCGTTTCAATTGTTGCATGCGGCATGCAATCATGCTATTTAGCACGTTTGCATCAATAATAAGGTT
>MU182497.1:233907-261364 GCA_016904865.1 Pissodes strobi | reverse complement strand
CGGCATGCAATCATGCTATTTAGCACGTTTGCATCAATAATAAGGTTCTGCAGTGCTGTACCCCATATCTTCTCAGCGATAATAATTTTAAATGCAATGGCAAACATCCGATATCTAAGTTTAATTTGTTTGATACGGGAACATCTGTGTGTATTTTGTACCCAGACACATTTTTATTTAGGCTATTTCGTTCACACGTATCCGAGGCTGGTAGGAATACATGCAAAATGGTATCATGTTACATATTGTTAAATGATGAACATGAAAATATTTCAGGGCGAACGAAATTATTTTTGTGCGGAATAGTCTGGAGGATTGATTGTCGTCTGGTAAATATAAAATGGTTTGGTATAAATATGTTCATAACATTTTTTTCATTATATTTCGTCTGTAAATACTAAGTAAAGTTCAACATATATAGTAAGGTTACTTAAAATTCTTACTAATAATTTCTAGGAATAAGTAGAGAATCATTCATCAATGACGAAATAGAAAGTAGGATTTCTTGGAAACGTTATGCTTCCGATAAACAGAAACTTTTTCAAGTTCGTTCCAAAAATATTTTCCCAATCTAAATATAAATATGATATGGATGCTGAACGAATTTATTTGTCTTTGTTAATACTTAGGTACCTAACAAATATTTAAATACCCAGCAGTATCACTTCCATTCCAATTTAAACAGATAAGGATACTTAAGAGATAAAGCAGAAACATTATTTTAGAATTATTGCATTGCTTCTAAAGGTAGTATTCATTGAAACTGTGCGAACAAAAATTAATTCCCTCTATTACTCTAAAAATTGCACCTTTCTAATATATTTTTGTTATGCAAGATATGTCTCATATTTTAGCTTTTTATTTCTTGTCTAACTTCTCCTCAACATGGCAATGTACTTAACTTAGCAATCAGAAGTATGATATCCTTGGCATGACAGATGTTAATATAAACATGCATAAGAATTTAAGCATTATAAAAAAAAAGTCAATATCAGAAAAAGCGAGATACGGAGGGAAACTTTATAAAGGGCCGTATTTACAGTCGCTCCTCCATGGAATTCTTAAATGTTCCTCGCCCGAAGACATCTTGAGGATTCCTGGGCCAATAGGTTTAATAATTGAAAATTTTTGTCTCCTCGAGTAAGATTTTGTCCAGCACACAAGCAATAGCAAATTAGATTTTGACAAGAAAGGGATGTTATTTTAATTAGTCCAATCTCCATGCCGTCCATTTAGTAAAATGAATAATATTTTCTATGCGTGAAATTGTCAAAGTCTACTGTGGATTTGAAGTGAGAAATATTTAGAATTGGTTAGTATTTTGGTGTATTCAGAAGAAAAATTAATGAAGTTGATAGGAAAATCTAATCCTAACAGGAAAAATTATAATTCATTTCAATTACTGAAAATATAAGAGTATTTTAGAAAATAAAACAAACGGATGCTGTAATCCAACGAAAACAGGAAATATGGAAACAAATTATGAATTCCCACAATTCCAGTTTTGCAGCTGGGTCAACAAAACATTTAAAAAAACGATGCCACATCCTTAAACAATGGTAGTTCAAAGAATCTTAACATCCAGATTTTGCATTTAAATTCAACAAATGAAACAAAAACAATGTGGCATAAACGAATGCTTCGTTTCAACTAGTTGTGACAACTAGTTCATATTAATGAATTATTTAAAGACAAGAATATTAGATTCTGATTTAAAGAATATGACCCTTAAAACTGGAGAAGGGCTACCTCACAGCTGTAGCCAGATGTACGCCAGGTCAGGCTCAGCCTTCCCTGAAGAAAAATTGTCTGTCCTAGATTAATCGGTGAATAAGGAAAATGAGCATAGCGCGCTACGCGGTTAATCATTAATCGATTAGCGTTGTGGCAGATAATGTTGTCTAGCAAAAAAAATACATGTTTTTAAATAAATGTTAATTTAATAAAACCAATTATAGAAAGTTTGAGTCTGCCTAAAAATGTATTTTACCTACCCTAAACATTGACTACGGACTCGTAAGGTCAGTGGTTCGATCAATCAAATTGGAAATTGAAAACAAGTAAGATAGTGTTGGAACCTTAAAACTTGAACTTGAAAGTAAGTTTTGGAAAAGTAATAATTCAAGTCTATAGAGATAGAGCTACACATAATAAATATACTCATAGCAACATCATGATAAAACATTTTAATTCCAGAGTTTTTGGAGGACTTTTTGGAGCACCAGTTTTAGAGCAATGAACGAAATAAAAATAGATCGAAGACCAATAGCCTTAAAAATTAGGTATAGAAGAATCAGCAAATATCGCTTGTCTGTCGCGCTGCGAGAAAAATCGAGGAAGAGGTATGAAGCAACGTATCAATACTTCAAGAAATGGTGCCAAACAAAGACTGATACGGTAGTTTCAGAAACCGTGCTTTTGGCGTACTTTCACGAAAAATCTGCTGTATTAAAGTCTCAATCAAGCTTATTAAAGTCTCTGCTGTATTAAAGTCTCTATCAAGCTTATGGTGTGAATATTCCATGTTGAAGTCCACCCTTTTCATAGAGGAAAACATAGATATTTCCAAGTATCCTAAACTTCGAGCATTTTTAGAAAGAAGAAATGACGGGTATATACCTAAAAAATACAATGTGTTTGACAGGGAAAATGTGAATCAGTTGCTGATGTTTGAAGCCCCCGATGATATTTATTTAATGATGAAGGTTGTAATGATAATGGGAGTTGCTGGAGCGTGCCGTTCTATTGAACTCTGTGTAATGAAAATGGACAATGTTGAATTAAGGCATGAAGTTATAAGTGTTACTATTCCTAATTCCAAAAATGGAATGGCACGTAAATTTACAGTGACGATGAGAAGGTTTGTTATTTCAAAATAGTGCAAAATTACATTGATATAAGATCTCACATGACGAATTTTAATCCTTGCTTCTTCATGCGATATCAAAATGGAAAGTGCTTAAATCAGCCTGTCGGGAAAAACACGATTTCTTCAATTCCAAGTAAAATTGCTAAATTTCTGAACTTTGAGAATTTTAAGCAGTATACTGGACACTCCCTTAGAATAACGTCGGCCACTTTATTAGCAAATACTGGAGTTGATGTCTTAGCTCTCAAGCGACATGGGGGATGGAAATCTGCAACTATTGCGGAAAGTTATGTAGCCTAGAACGTCAACAATAAAAAGTTGCAAATAAAATTTTGTACAATATTACGAAGCCAGAAGTCTCCTGCCGTATTTCAAGAGTAACAGAAAACTTGGTTAGAGATGGAGAATTTATGGAGTCAGAACATTCCATACAAATTGAGAAAAAACGAGAAAACATTTATCCAAATTTTGTAAATAATGTTCATAATTGTAATAATTATTGTACTATTAATATTCATTTCACTTAATATTACTCCATTTTTATAAATCATTGTTAGCTTGACGTTGTTGATGAAATAAAAATTAAAGGTATCTCCTATGTTTGTAGTTTAAACTTAATGAATACAGGGTGGCATAAATTATTACCACCCAAGGGTGGTAAGTTGACTTACAACCCGTCGTCAAGGGCAATCGATACCTTTTTGGTAATTCTCACTTACGTCCTTCAAAACAGTGTCAAAATGGGTTGTTTACAATACAGGGAGAGGAAAACATTTTTATATAAATTATTTTTATTACAATATCTATAATGTTTAATTTTTACATAAATTAAACAGAATAGCAAAAAAATTATTGAAATTTGTTAATATAAAGTTCTTTTAAAAGTTAGTTCCCATTGGCATTAGAATTACCTCTTAAAATGTCAATATTATTATGATGTCCTGCATCTTCTGAATCCATATCATCATTGGTCCGAGCTCTGGCTATAGTTTTTAATACTGTATTTGTACAAATAATTGAAAATATTCTTCTTCGTCATTGATATGTTGTAGATATGTTCTATATTGTTGTGGATGATTCATGTTTTACCTTACAAATGTTTGGGTTTTCTCTTCACAATCGTTTTGAATTGGTTATATAGAGCCTCTTAGGCTCTGGCTCCAGGATGTAAACAGCACAAGTGCTAGTTTAGTGGCGTATTATGAATTCATACCGTGCTGCAACACTCCAATGTGTTAAAATACAGGAGGAATTAAATGAACCATTTTTGTCAAGATAGTTTAAAAATCCTACCGTGCGCCAGCACAGAAATCACGTAGGGATTTATGAACGCGTATTATGAATTCATACTGCACTGCAACACTCCAAAGTGTTAAAATACAGGAAAGCAAAATATTTCACTTTTCGCATGGCCCTCCGCTCGCTTCGCTCGCTACGGGGGCTCAAGGAAAAGAAACTAACCAGGTGTTAACCCAAACTAGCCCAAGACATACCCAAAATCAAGAAAAAACAGAAAAGGAAACTAACCAGGTGCTAACCGAAACTAACCCAAGACATACCCAAAATAAAAAAAACTGTTTAGAAACTTAACCTTAAAAAAAATGGAAAAAAAGCAACGGGGTTTGAACCCGGGCCGCCGAAAGCCGCCTATTTGAGACCTATCCATCTTGACCTCTCGACCACGAGGGCTCTTGCTGTAAATTGATTGCATCGTGAAGACATCTGATTCCTCCTGTGTTGCAGCGCAGTATGAATTCATAATCAAATGCTTATAAATTTCCCCTGGACTTCAACACATAATTCGCGTATAGTTTAAAACCCCACAAGATGGCTATGATATTCAGTTTTGCTACAACGCTTCAGCACAATGACCGTGCTGTCACATAGTAGGAAGTACTAATACGCAGTTTAGTGATCCTAACGAAGCTGAAAATCCTAAAGATATCTTGAAAACTGTCGATAGCTTTTTACTGTTATTACATTTACTAACAATTTTCATTTTTAGATTTGTTCGTTCTTGACGACGGGGACAGATTTGATCCTCGACAGTTTTCAAGTTATCTTTAGCTTTTTCAGCTTCGTTAGGATCACTAAACTAGCACATGTGCTGTTTACATCCTGGAGCCAGAGCCGAAGAGGCTCTATATAACCAATTCAAAACGATAGTGAAGAGAAAACCCAAACATTTGTATTAATATGTTGGTAAAAATCGAGGTAAAAATCATTATTATTTATCTTTTGTTAGCGAAATATTCAGAGCAAAATAAAAATATAACCAAATCGCGGCATAAAGCGAATTAAAACTTGATAAGGACGAGCCAAAATTGATCAAGCCTGCCTCTAGGTGTGCTCAAGGCATCTTTAACCGAATATAAAACGGGAATTGGTATACTGACGAACACTTTAAGATACAATAAGTTTTCACAGACCGATTAATAACAGCACCCGCAGTGGCAAAAGTGGAAAACTTAAATGAATGATCAAGGCCAAGAAAAAGGCATGGAGTCGATTCGTGTCAGAAAACCTTAGTCAAAACACAGCAAACCTAGATATGTGGCAACAGCAGAATTATTATAACATACTTATAGCGTAGGCCACTTGCCTGAGTGAACACAGTTTACCACCAATTTCATTGATACTAGGGAAGGTGCCTTAAGTGAGTTCATAACATGAGAGCAATTTGTTGACAATGAAGACTGCCTTCTTCACATAAATATTAGGACGGCTCGTGGGAACTTGATTCTCACAACAGTGGCTCTCGTTATATTGTTATCAGAAATTTTAAGGATTGCTTAAATATTGTCCGATCAAATGGGACGCTAATAACTATCCCTAAATCAGGCAAAACTGGAAAACTGGTGGCCTAAGGTCAATAATATTACTTCCTATATTGAGCAAAGCACTGAAGCATTTCGTTAGGATGTAACTTTTCCAATTTACAAACGAAGATAGTTTTCATTGCACAAATTGACTTTGTTTGAGGCAAGAGCATCTAGGAGGCAACGAAAAAGCTTATGAGGAATATAAGTAAAGTAATAACTACAAGTGTAAAGCCCGCATCCTGTTGAACATGTGGGGTCCAGACCAACCCAGCAAATTTTCATGAAATATACGAGATTATAGTGAGCTACTTGTAGGAAAGGCAAGTGAACCACATACCTTAGAAACGCAGGGCAGCCACCCTCGAGAACCTAAATTAGGATCAAATTTGTGGAACCTTGTGGTGGACCCGCTTCTGAAGAAGTTTGGATGAAACAAAAGAGAGTTAAATAATTGTTTTACCTGATGACTTGGCAGTAGAACTGAGGGGCAAAGAACATACCAGCGTTAGAGATAAAGATGAACAAAGCGTTGGAAAGTGTGAACAGATGGGCAGTTGACAACAAGTTAGACATAAATATAGATATATTAACAAATTTGGTGATCAAGAAATTAACAGCATGGTGGTATATCGAACCACATCAACAGAAGCTGCAGAGGGTTAGAATTTTTTCTTATCGAATTTTAATAAGGCTAACGAGAGCATGAATTTGTGCCACGACTGGTTTTTTTTTATGACAGTGGCGGTATTAGTAAAGACGTCGTGTTAGGCGACGCCGACGGCGGCGGCGCGGCGCGGCGGTGCTAGTAACTTGCTGCACCTCAAGTAATCCCTTGCAGTTTTGTTGTTGTGATAATGCTTTACCCCATTAATTTAATACTGATACTAAATAATTGGTTTCCAATAGCTACAGAACCGAGTAAACCCGTGAAGCGAGGGGGGGGGGGATATTTATGCATAAACAAAAGAACAAAATTATCGGCAGCAATTCTTATTCACATAAAAATATTCTGCCTTGGCCTTAACCTTAAGCTGGTCTCTATTGGATATTTATCCGCTATCCTCTAAGCAACACCTTCTAAACAAGAAGTCCGTGGAACTAAGAAATGCAGTAGCCAATATGGCCACCCCCGCTGGGGCCGAAACTAAATGCTGTAAAGGATATATTTTGTGTTTTTAATAAAAAAATATGTCTAAGATTGTGTAATGTGTTCATTTGCAGTGAACAATTTATACAAAACATGTAATTTATTGTGTTCGTGAAAATAGACTCTTAACCCTACTACACTACACTATACTTTCTAATTATTCTACATTATACAATTAAATACTTATAGTTTATAGTTAGACTGATTGCTCTGGTTCAAGCTGTGTTTCCACAAATACAGGGTGTTTCCTAACCTCGGTAAAAAAACGAAAGTGGTGAAACCTCACGTAATTTTAAGACGAAAATGTAGTATAAAATTTTTTCGAATGTCGCTTCATTTTCAAAATACAGGGTGTTGAAAAAAATTTTTTTTCGTTTTTTCTTTTTATCAATAAGTAATGAGAAGCGACATTCGAATAACATTTGCACACCTTAATAAAGGGTTTGAGCACTTTATTTTGTGTTCATGTTGAACTTCTCAACTAGTTCATTGGCGGAGATCCGGGTAACGACTACTAGGATTTCGCAAAAAGCAATAATACGGGCCTGTTAAACACTCAAAATTATTATGTTATTTGATAAAAAAATTAATTTTGAGCAAATTAAGTTTCTTGCATTTTTCTCGTATCTCTTACAGTTTTCGAGTAAAAAATTATTTTCTTGTTCACGTCACAAAAATCTCATCATTTTGTTGTTTAATTAAACGAGTAGGTTTTGCGTGAACACAAAATAAAGTGCTCAAACCTTTTATTAAGGTGTGCAAATATTGTTCGAATGTCGCTTCTCATTATTTACTAATAAAAAGAAATCACGAAAATAGTATATTATGATATAAGTGTATAAGAGGGCCTTTAAAGCACGCGTGACATATTTCAAAACACGACGCGCAGCGGAGTGTTTTGTAAGTCGCAAGGGCTTTAAAGGCCTCTTATACACGTATATCATACGCTGTTTTTTATTACGAATGCATCATAATCTCAAAAATGTTTTAAATATTAAACTTAAGGGATATATTGACGAATATATTAATCTGTCACATTTGACATGATCAAATGTTTCTATAGCAACCTTTAAAAAAGTAGGCGCATCATAAACATCATTTTAAGCACGCTGCAGCGTGCGATAATCGTTGATTATGATGCATGCGTAATAAAAAAAAAATTTCAACACCCTGTATTTTGAAAACTAAGCGACATTCGAAAAAATTTTATACCACATTTTCGTCTTAAAATTAAGTGAGGATTCACCAGTTTCCGAGGTTAGGAAACACCCTGTATCTATTATAATTTCAGAGCTATTAATCCCTAGTAGTGCCTAAAATAACTGAAATTTTAATATTCACATATTGTCTGCCTGAAGTAAACCAACAAGCCCTTAAGATTTTTATTTTGTGACTTTATAATAATAATGCCTACTAACTGCATTTTGACTCTACATATAATAAGTTTTAAGTAACTACAGATATTTTTTAGGCTACAGGTGGACAACATCAGAGGTTTGATTTTAATACCTCAATTATACTTAGGCTACCTAAACAGTTTTTATTTGTAGCATTATTGAATATTGATTAAGGCTTGTAGGGTAGTTTTAGGTACGTGTTGTAATAGTTAAAGTATGTTTAAGCTTTGGTTTAAGTTCAGTCGCTTAGGTGAGAACATTGACTTTTAAACAATTGTGTATTATAGTGTTGAGTGAATTATTGAAAACATGGTGTTAACCTATTGTGTAAAGAGAATTATAAAAATGGGCCCAAAGTGGCAATTTTTTTCATGAAGCAGTGAGTAAAATCAATTAAGAGGGAAAAATCATTTGTTCTGACCAAGATTACTAGGGTAAGCTTTGTTTTTCTATTTTTACACGCAGCGACTAGTCATATACACGGTATTTTTAGAGACTGTGCCTAATATTACGTGCACAACATATGATATTAATTAATTGTGACTTTTTAATTTTTTACCTAAAAATACTTTGCACTTTGCACACCTAGGGTGGTTGTATTGTATTCAATGACTATCTTGAGCGAGGTCTTGGTCTAACACAGGCAATTAAAGTAAATATATATTTTAGTTATGTGAAATCCCCTTTAGGCCAAGTGAATATATGTTTTATTAATATTGTAGAAGCTTCTCAAGCTAATTTAAACTTTATTGTCTTTATTTCTGATAATCTGTTTGTATCAATACATCATAGCATATTATAATTTTGAAATTATTTATTATAGTAATTATTATGTTTCTTTCTGTAATTTTTAACTATTAAAAATAATTTAGGTATGTATGTTTTTGAATAATCATATGTCACTTAATACGTTTTTGATTGTCAGAGCTTGCTCCCTACGCGCGACGCCATCTTAGATTTAGACATCAGGCCTTCTTTTTTAGAAGGTATTGCTCTAAGTTGTAATTGTTGGAATTCAAATGGATTCAAATAATATTAGGTATTTATTTGCTCGAGGCGCTCGGGCCAAATCATCACTGGCCAGCCCAGGGACGAAAGACTACACATTCTATTATTACTTCTTCTAAGCAACAATATATGAAAAGCATTTTGGACTTCCTGTGACTGTAGCATCTGAAGAACGCTCATTTTCGGTATAAAATTAATTTAAAAAATACAGCGTGTGCTTAAGTTCTCACACGAAAGAAGTAAAAATTTCAAAAAAGTGATTATAAAAATTAAATAAAATTGTTAAAAAAGTTTCTTGGAGGTGCCGGACCACGATCCCGGAACCTCTCGCATGCTAAGCAAGCGCACTACCATCTGAGCTAAACCACCGATGGAAATATGTGCGTCAAAAATGAATATAAGTATATAGACCATATTTATTGTAGTTTTGGTAGCTGTAGATGATTATTCAAACTAACGTATTTCAGAGACTGGCGAGATCTATAGGGTATCCAAATAAGACTTTAAATGCCTTATATCTCTGTTACTGACTGTTTCTCTTGCTTGGCTAAAGTCGACTGGAGCCGATTTTACCCGAATGAGCGTTTTTCGTTATGTAATGCTCCATGTTTTCTTTCGTTTTTTGAAAATAATATTTTTTTAATCTAAGAGATTTTCTGCCAATTTTTGCGTTTTGTTTGACATAATACTGTTTATTTGTATAACGATATTAGTTATTTAATTATAGAAAAGTTATTCTTTGCTTATTAAATGATTTAATTAATTTAAGATATTTACTTTTTTTACCAACCCATTACTGACTTTGCAAGAAGGCGCATAATTCGAAGCTACGCCTCTGGTTTCTGACCAAGTTTTTGTTGAGAGTGTCTCAGCAAGAGACATGGAATAAAAAAGCTTCATAATTTCCAAATATCCGTTATTCAAAGAATTAGTAACGCCAACTCTTGCAGACCATTTCGTATCTGATAAACGTTTAACTTTAAGTGATTTATTTGCCTCACCTAAGGCTTTTGTTATCAATTTCTAGCGGTGTGCGTAGGATGATAAAAAAAAATACAGAATTTGTCGTAAATGGAAATGACCAGACGAAGGTCTAACGCTTCCATCCCTATTATTAACTGCAAGATTAAGAGTTTGACTAGTGTATGGAATTGAAAATGCTACTGGTGCATAGCTTTTTAATAACTTTGAGCTGAATGGGGGCCCTTTTTCGACGGCCAAGCCACTGTTCACGGGTCTGTCTCCTTTTCTTCTTTTGCTCAACAGTCTAGAATTATTTTATTTATGTTATTCTTTATTCACTAAAAAAGTGTTAGGCACAGAGTGGGGATTTCCAAACATAAAATAAAGACTGTCCTAATTTAGTTTAGAACAATTTGTTAGTAAAACAACCAATTACACTAATTTACTTTTACTGAAAAATATACAAAGGTTCGTTCCTTGGTTGAAGGCCTACTAATATTATAATTATTTGCAAAGTTACTATAGCTCCACTAAATCGACGAGCTGTGATCATTATCACAAAACTTGGCGCTAATAAAATACTATTTCTATTTTCTAGCAAATATGACTCCCTTGTCACTTGAAAGGTTTTCCATCTTCACTAAAAATGCCTTTGATGGTCTATCTTGAAAAGCAAAAATCTAACTTTATCCGGGCTTGTACTGCCGTCAAAATAAACTCCCGGTGTTTGCATTCTTTCTTGCCGTCGAAACATTTAAAGTCGCTGTTTCAACATTCTTAAGTCCTCTCGGAATTTTAAGATGCGGTTTCTGGAAGATTATTAAGGCGCTTAACATGTTTTTTCATCGAGATGAATTTGCATGCGGAGATACGTTTGTCGTTTGCTTGCTCGAAATATATACGATTACTCGAAATCATGGTACTTTTTATAAGACAAAAATAGGAAATACTTAGCTTTTCCATGTTCATAGCCGAGAAGACCGGTTGGGAGGCTAATGGTAATGCAGAAGTATTAATAGCTGATTTATTTTTATAATTTAGTAAATTTATCAAACGTTATATTTATAGAGTACGTTAGATTTTCTCGCCTGAAAATTTAGCCATTTATTAAAATATAATCGATATACACTTCTGCAAATGTACGCCTTAGCTTCGTCTTGCAACTAAAAAAGGTAAAAATCATAAATACCCGGCACTCCTTATACTTCCCATTTGAGGCGCAATAATTTGCCACTTTTAAGACATTCCAATATACAAAGCATACAAAAGATCCTATCTTCTTGGTATCTCTTGTAATATCGGCGGTACGCGAGCGTAATTAATAGCCTCTTATTGTTGTTATAAATTTATTACGCATGCCCGTTCGACAGGTCTGACAGCCCATAACTCGAACTTTAATGAAGAAAATGCCTAATTAAAAAAAATAGGTTCTACTTGGGTGACCGTGGTATAGTCGGTAGAGATTTGTGCGCCTAATATGGTAGCTTATCTAGACGAGAGAAATAGCTTCAGATTAAAATGTATTAGTGGTTGTGGCAAATTGAAATATATACATTATTAATGAGCGTAGTTACAAGCGACTCTGAGTCAGTTATGCGAAAACGTTAAATATTTCCTCTGACTTGAATGATTAATACACACGTTGTATAGATTATTAATAAATGTGACATATATCATCAAAAACGAATTCAAGTGCTGTGCAAACTTCTATGAAATATCCCAAGTATATTAACATAAAATTCAAAGAATAAGTAGAATTGAGGAAAAACCTAGAGGATTCCTATGGCAGACTAAAATTTGCAGTAGTTGATCAATAATATCAGTAATGCAAATTCTAAATTTTACGTTTAGAACCACTGCCAGAGCATGCAAAAGATATTTAGATATTGTATAAAAGAAACAAAATTTGATTAAAGTAGAAATGTTTAATTCGCTGCTCTCCATTAAAACCCTCCCTGCTATCCTGCTAAACTAATGTGTAATGGGTAGGTATAAATATTCGCCAGTTAGCAGTTGTAAAGCAAAAGTTTGATTAGGGGAGACTAGGGCCGGTAGTCACACTTTTCACAAATCAATCTTTTTTACGTTAATTGGAAAGCAATTTGTACGCATTTCATATGCCATTAGCATGTTTTATATCTTGGGAATTCTAATATAAGATTAGTAGGGCGGTAGATATACTCGGTTCACCATTTTTCAAAAGTCAATGACAATTGTGACAACTTACCCTGCTACGGGGTTTGTTGTCACAATGGGTGTTGTGGGTTGTCCCGTATAATTTAAATCGGAGAAAAACACAAAATTTAAATTTTGGAAAAGTTTATCCAATGCTCACTAGTGCGCGGACAAAAGAAAAGTCACAAAATATTCATATTCACTTATGTCTGTAGACCGACTTAATTTTTCAAGAGGCATGCCACGTTGTGGCCGTACATGAATGAAATGTTTGATGTGCTTTGGCCGCCAAATTCATAATTTTCATTCTTTACTTTATCCCCTCTTCAGATTAATATTTCTAATGTCGCCATGTAAAGATTTGGTAATTTATGAATGACCTGCCCTGTCGGTTATTTTTTATACTTATATCTTTGGTATCAACCCCATGAGGAAATTCATTTGAGTAAAAGTGAATCTCACAAAACAGAATAATATTTTTAGTTCATGCAAATTCGTTGATACGAATAGTAGAACATATTATACATGAGACTCTCGCCCGGTCGATGATTGGTTCTTGTAAGAGAAAGATAGGCGAGTTCGACGTGGAAGGAACGGCGATAAAAGATGATCCCAGCCGACCGGTTGTAACAGTCCGATTTTGCCAGTGTGAAATATTTTTAAAATTTCATTTATATGCCGCATTTAAGAAAAAAGATGCTGTATTTTGTACTCATCGGTTTATTAATTCTAAATTTATTGATTCGTTTTGCTAACAATTCGCTTGAAATTGCCGCTTTTCTTAATGTAAATTAACTCTATTCTAAGTATGGGTTAACGATATATTTGTATTAGCATTTATTACACGTTGTGACTATGTTTATTTTAGTTGATAAACCTGCAAATACGCTGCATTAAACTCGTCGATTCATATTTTATCGTCGGTTTGAATATTGCATAACTTTTTGGGAATCCCTTGGTTGCTGAACTCCAATTGCCGCCCGATCATTTCTGAGATCGTTAGATCGTTTTGGGACCTCTGCTTTTAAATATATTTATCTTTCCACGCGGCCTGCACTAGTAATTTTCCGTTGGTTCTGTTGGCAGCACTGGGTAGTAGGGATGTAGTATTTCTTACAAATGCCAGCTGTCGATTTAAATTTTTAAAAGTTTATCGTTTTGTTAGGGAGTATTCTTTGGTATTTCTTGAATCATTTAATTTCGGTGCATTAGTTGTGGCTTCCCCCGTCGTTTTGCCATCCCCGTAAACGAGAACTAAGTCGTTTGTTATTTTAGAATTATTCCATGTATCGAAATCACTTGGCATGTTTCAGCCCATCACTACTTGCTGATTTGACGTAGGGTTTGATCTCGTAGAAGGAAAAAGGCAAATTGACAATCGAGAGTTCTTCTAAGATTACCTTTCAAGGCGAGAAGAAGGTTTGCCGTGAGTGCAGTCTCAAGAGACTCCACATTTAGTTTGTGATTTAATTCCGCCCATTTATTGGGATATACTGTGGTATCTCTTGGTGTTTTGACACGACCGATTTTCGGGATCTACATACTGTACTAGGTAAGCATTTTCTCTGGAATTATTTTTTCTCCTATTGCCTGTGAAGCACACGGACGACGACATGACGCTAATGGTTTTTTCCCTTATTTCTAGAGGCTTTCCACGTTCGTCATATAAGACCGAGACCGTCGAATCGCCCATAGGTAGCCCTCACACACGATCGAGGTAATTATTGCTATACTCTATTTCGAAATGGTGCGGAGTAATAAAACCTACTTATAAATGCAAAACGCTAACAGAGTGGTCAAATAAATTTTTGTGATTTCTAAATATTTAGCCACAGCTCTTATAGCCTGCTGTATTATATTTTAACCATTCCACCCTGTTTTGTATGGCAATCCCGCTGCAAACAATAGGCTTTATTAGCAAAGGGTCCATTTTCTACCTGCAGTAGCGTACGTTTGGGTATTTAATTTAAAATACCTGTTTTACCTAAGTACTTTTATTTATTCACTTATTTATGTATATTCAAAAGCAGTTAGTATTACTGTAACATTTTATCACATATAATATTTATATAATAAGGTATAAGAATTGCGATTTTGTGTAAACAGTTATGTAGAGAACTATGGTATATCATTTTCGTCGTCAGAAAAATCCGTCGAATCTTCGTCATGTTCCAAGGATATAATTAAAGGCTCTACAATTAGGTCAATTAAATGGTCTAGTTTCCACATTTTTTCTTCTTCTTTTATAACATGCTCAATACACTTACGCCATTTTTCAGAATCGACATTTTTTAAAGATTCCTCAAAGATAATTTTAACATCTTTCATTTTAAACGTCGTGTTTCTCCTTGCTACATAACTTTTTACTTGGGCCCAAACAAGTTCAATGGGATTTAATTCGCAATGATACGGAGGCAGACGAAGAATAGTAATATTTCGTTTCTGTGCAATTTTGTCAACTACATACTCGGTGAAACGAGCTTTATTTGAGGACACTATGGACAACAGTTCCTTTTTCACCATACTTTCATCAAATGGTATGTTATTATGTCTAAACCACTGAATAATATCCGCTTTTCTCCATGAATTAGTTGGTATTCTGTCAACTGTTCTGGAATGATAACTCGCATTGTCCATCACTATCACAGAATTAGGTGGAATGAGATCTAACATTTGTTCAAAATATTCTTCGAACACATCGCCATTCATGTCTTCATGGTAATCGCCAGAATGATTTGACTCAAACATTAACAAACCGCCCTCAACAAAACCATCAACACTTCCAAGGTGTGTAATAATCAGTCGCTTTCCTTTCCCAGATGGTGGTTTTAGTCCGGTGGACCAGCCTTCTAAGAATGCTTGACGAAAACTTGAAATATTTTTGTCTTGCCAAATCTTCCCAACCGTATATCCTTCATTAAGCCATGTTTCGTCCAGATAATAAATCTTTCCATTTCTCACTTCGAAACTGCTTTATCTGTCTTAAGTAATGTCTCCTCCAGCAAATAATTTCATCTTTTTCGATTAGGAGCGATTTTCTGCTTTGTTTTTCCCAGCTGAAATTCATTTGTTTTAAAGTTGTCCACAATTTCTTCCTGCTTATCGTTGGAGACATATTTTGGTCTTGCTTCAAGTCTCCTAAAATGTTGTCGATGGTTGGTATTTCCTTATTAAAATAAAAGGAATGTACTGTTCTTCTAATTATAAGTTTGTAGTCTTCATCGATAGGCACCGTCTTTCTTCCTGAAGATGGTATAGGTGGTTTTACAGCTCCACTTTTTCGTTCACACCTTAATTTATATATCGACGTTTTTGAAACACCCGTCATTTGCGAACACATTTCCACCACAGTATCAACGCTATACAGAGGATTTTGATGTTTGAGGGCGTCATATATATTAAGAATAATATTCTTTTCGTTAACAGAAAATGGACATTTGCTCGCTCGTTTCACTGGAGAGAAAACTGAATTAGCCATTTTAATTGAAACTATGAAATGAAACAAACACACTGTGTCTTCTTCGGAAGAACAAATATAACTGAAAAATTACAATTACTTAAACTTTAGGGTATGCATACAAAAAATCGTCAAATTTGAATGTTTACAATAGTAATAAAAAAACCTAAGTGTGATAAATATAATGCTGGGAAAGTCCGAGTATTAGGACAGGTAAACGTTTAAAATATGTACGTATATGTACGTAATTATGTACGCCTATGTATCAGCCATCAGAAAATGATTTATTACTTCGCATCATTTCGAAATAGAGTATACAGTTTTTTTTGCCTAAATTAATGATTTAATTGCTTTATCTGTGTTAAAATTTTTTGTGCATAGTCAGCCATTTGCTTTGCGTCCCGTATGTTATCTTATCTACTTCATTTTATCAAATCCGAATTTTTATTTTAATGTAACTTTAATTTTGAACGTATGGGGAAGTTGATATTTTCTTTAAGGGGTGATTCATACCTATCGTTTTTTTATTCAAGTTGTCTGTACCTTAGTATCTCTTTTATTTGCTGATGGTCATTGCAAGTCCATGTTTTTTTTCTGGGGGAATTTGTTTTATAAAGAAGATATATTTAAGCAAGGGGTGGGGGGGGGTGGGTGGGGCTATGGTTGTCTAATGCGCACTGGGTTATTTCAGAGTTTTACCAGCAAGGTACCACCTTTGCTACCAGGCTACTATTTGTGCTAGCAGGCTACAAGTTTCACTAGCGGGCCACAACTTTAATTAGTGGGCCACAGTTCAATTATCAGCCAATCTTGACACCGAGCTATTAGTTGGGACCCAGAGGTGCTGAAATCGACCACCTCTATACAAGTCGCGAACATCCACCTAGAAAAAATGAATTCTTATGTAAAATGACCTGCCGGAATCGAATTTTTTGTTCGCCCCTTGAACCGGAATTGCGAAATCAGAGTAATTGGCAAATTTCCAAAAATTTTGAAAATTGTTGCAAAATTTTAATTTGTTGTATAAATCTCTCTATCTCCCTTATTTTAACTTCGATCGACATGAAATTTTAATATGGCCTTTGTCAAAAATATCTTAAGACGGTTTTAATGTAAAACATAATTAGGAATAATTAATGTGCCTTTGGTGATATTTTTTTTCAATGGGACACCTAATATTTTACTCGATTACTTGACAAATTACTCGATCGAGGAAACTTTTTTATTTTTAGAGATAGATGGGTACTATAAGCGAGAAAGTTGTAGCCAAATAATAAAGGAAGTTTCTTTATTTGAAACTTTTTTTCAAAAATCGTCTGGTTTTTATACTAATAATTATTGAAACCACGGCGCGCATAAAAGTTCACCTAATATCGGTGGCCGACCGACCTAAGACACAAATCTTCGACCAACGAGTGTGTGTAATGTATTGCAGCAGCAGCGCGGGGAATCCCTGCTTGTAGGAGTTTACAGTTTACTTTTAGTCTATTTCACGTGCTTCGACAATATCATAGTTGACGCTAGTAATGCTAGTATTTTTATAATAATTATAATAATAATCGTTCTTGAGTGTTTACTGTGTCTTCTTGTCCAAGAGAAAATATGAGTTGAAATATAATTTTTTTTAAAATGCATTTTTTGCTAATCAAGTAGTAGATATGGAAAAGGTACAGGGCGTTACAAAAGAGAGCATTCATTAATTATTTCAAGCCTGTAGAGAAAAATCCGATACGCAGTTCATAGCTCTTAAGATATCATGATGACAAAAGGGAAGTGTTTTTATCACTAAATTCTGTTTATGCACGCTAAGTGTAGACGAACTTATACAAGAAGCGCTTATAAAAAAAATCTGAAACGGAGGACGATGCTTCCAAACCTAAAACCGACTCTAAAACTGGTAAACGATGTACTTCTTTTCATTCAGATGTTGGTATATTATGCAATAAAAGTCGTAATATCACAGAACATTAACAAAAAAACTAGAAGGTCCACTCTCAGTCAGCACTTTTGATGTAGCGCTTACAAATGCGAGACGCCAGACTTTAGACGAAACGTGGCACGAGGTCTGAGCAGCATTTCACAAGGTTCCGCAACGAGGCAAGAAGGGGAGCAAGGAGGGAAATGCGGGGGGCGGGGCTTAGAGTGAACCTTCTAGTTTATTGGTAATGTTCGGTGGTAATAGTAAGGGTTTAAGGAAAAGTAAACAGATATTAACATTTAATAAGCAGAATGAGATCTGAAAAATAGCAAAAAAAATTAACGACCAACAAATCTTGCACCGAATTCAAGAATTTGGTGAGAATTGTATAGACATGATGTAAAAGAAGTTCATCATGATTCCATATAAATAAACTAGAAATTAAAAGAATCATAAAACAAAAAATTAATCCCTTTCAATCAGACTTTAAGGAATTGGTGAACAATTATTCCGGATATATTAGCGAATCAAGCAATGTTTATAAAGCAGAATAAATAGGAATGGCCGCCATAGTTAAGATAAACAAGGAAAACGCAGAAAAATTGAAGGAGAAAAGTTAAATCTATTTAACGCAAAGGAAAAAGCTGTTGTGGGTGTTATATGAAAGTGAAGGAAACATGTTAAGAAATCTACATTTTACTCGAGAACTTGATGACGAATCATAAATTTGGGTATTCTCTAACGAATGGAATCTTCACTTTTTGAAATTGATTCAGAAATCAATATTATTATGAGAAAGGGAAACAAATCTGAATTCTATAAGGATGTGTTAAAAGAATTAAAAGAAGAATCTACTGAGCTGTCTTGCATGCCAATAGAAAAAAATTGTACCTTTAACTCTGCATATATAATAGATATGATGACACTTATTCAGAGATACCTGAATTTTAACTGCTAAAAATTTAGAGAATTAGTTTTAAAATACATCTCATTAATATTAAAAATGAAGCCCCAGAACTGTCGTCTCGTCGGTCGTATGTGTTGGTAACCGTTGCAATTTTGAAGAAAGTTTAATGAAAACAGAGAGATATAGAAGATCGAAAACATGACATATGAACATATGAAATACGAGATGAAGTGAATATACCTGATTGGAAAAATTTATACCAAATGCTAGTAACAAAATAAACTTCTTGATGATAAAGTCAGACGTTCCTAAAATTTTAAAACTTGGATATGAACTCACATGCAATTATATAATACCAACATTGATGACCAAAGACGCCAAACCAAAATTTTTAAAACTCTCTCCGTTTTGTAATTGCAAATTATTTAAATGTTCAGCAAAGAGCAAATGCCTAAAAGCAAATGTAAAATGTAACATAAGTTGTCTGTGTGAAGGAAAATGCGTTGAAAACTGTATAGTCAGTAGGTATATAAAAACCTTTGTACATTTTATTTCCAGTATTGTATCTACTATGTTACCATAATTATAAATATAAAAACATTATTTTTACCAATCCCGTAATAATATCATGCTTCTTTGCTGCACATAAATGTCCGTCACCTGGACTCTCTCTCTCTCTCTTTCTCTCTCGCATAGCCGCTTTATTCATTCCCCTACATCAAACAGCGATAATACAAGTATATGGGGCGCGCGGTCTCTTTAAAATTTTCTACGACTTTAAATAATTATACAGTCAAAACTAAAAGTCGTATCAAAAAAAGTTTTAAATAAAAAAGTTTCTTTGGTTTATCAGGAACACTTTTGTCGCTTATAGTACCGACCTAACTTAAATGATAAAAAAGTTTTCTCGATCGAGTATTTTACACTGCAAAATGACGATATTTTGTGTAAAGGGGAGGAAAAAAAGTTCTTAGGCCCATAATATGTAATTTTTTTAAAAATTTCTAATGGTATCATCTTAAGAAGGGATTGAAAAATATCATATCAAAAATTCAGATCAATCGGACATCATTTAAGCAAGTTATACAGTAGTTTGCAAAAAATAATATTTTAGTCATATTTTTCTGGTTTTTCAAAAAAGTTTTGTTTTTACCTATTTCGCAATTCCGGATCGAAGGGCGAACAAAAAATTCGGATTCACCAGGTCATTTTACATAGATATTCATATTTTTTAGGTGGATGTTCGCGACATGTATAGAGCATCCTTAAAACGCTTCCTACGAGCTCTTAGATTCCCAACTATATCGAGTCCTCGGCTAGTTTTCCACCAGAGTTCGATAACCGGATTTGGGTATCGTACAGAAAGAAGCTTTATCTTTCATTATCTGTTTTGTTTTATCTGTTTAATATAATAATCGCTCTTAGTTTCCCTTCTTTTAATATAACTCAAACATTGACCGCCAAGCTCTGAGATAGCTCATTAATTTTATTTTCATTTATTCACTGGTTTATCGGACCAGTTAATCTAATTGCTTCGAATTTTCTCTCTTTTTAATATAAGTCAAGAATTGGCCGGCTTTAAAACAGTTTCAATAATTTTATTCTTTTCAATCATTTATCGAGTAATATAACCGCTCTGAATTTTCTCTCTTTATAATATGAATCAAGCATCGACAGCCACGCTTTCAATAGTTTTATTTTAATTTTATTCTTTTTATTAATTTATCGAGTTAATTGATTTAATTATTGTGGCCGTTCATTGATACATATTATTATTGCTACATTTAAAATCGGTGCAGCTATTAGCGCACGCATACCTAGATGTAATTACCTTAGTTAACATCAAAGTGGTCACTTCGGTTTGTAGTATTTAGTGCATTTAGTTGTAAGGCATACAGTACCGTTAACAACAGAATTGGTCTCCGTACAATCTCCATATTGTGCTCTATTTATCAATTTCTTTAATAGTCCTCCGACATTGCTTGGTCTTTAAAATTGCAAATTTTACTGTAAATTGTTGCTGTGTTTTCCAAAAAAGAACTTAGTAGCAAATATATTGTTCCTTAAATTTTAGATTATGTTTTCTTGTTTTCTTGTTAAGTTAAGCTTGAGTAATTTTTGATTTAATAAGCCAGCCTAGCCACCCTGCACAACACCAGCGGAGCTTTTTCAGTTTAGTTGGATAGAGCTGGTGGCGCTGTAACGACCCCACTACTGGGGCCGGGCATTTGTAACACGACTCTCCGGGACTAAGCTTCCTTTTAATTGGAAAAAAAAAATCTTTACACTTTAACTTCAAGTGCTGCACAGTATTAAAATTCGCCTCGCCGATCTCCCTTTCTACTTTCGTTACCGTTCGCCGTATCACACATTTTGTAACTTTTGTAACATATTCACCAGCTTATTCTCCACCTTCAGCAAGGTGTGTAATTTTTTGGGCGAAGGTATCTCAAATCTTTACCTTTTTAATAATTTAGAAGGATGTACGATCAAGAACCATAATGCCAGTGATTAAAAATAGCAATATTTTTAATACGTTTTAAATTGCAAAGTATCCAGCACAAAATAAATTGCTAATTACCTGTCATTTTCTGTGTAAACTATAAAAGAGACTAAATATAAATGTTCGTAATTAAAACCTAAACTTATAGTCAGGGGTTGGATCAGAAAACATTCTAATCTATTTTAAAAACTAATTTTCTGCAATACAGGAAAAATATAAAATTAACCCAGACCGTCAGACAAATTTCAAGAATTGTACAGGTCCGTATTTAGGTTTTGAAGACGAAACGGTAGATCTAAAATATGAGCATATCATATTCATGAAAGAAAAGTGATTAGCAGAGAAATGTGTTTTAAATAATTATCTCCTGGTAATAAAGTAATGAAAAACAAAATCTGCTTTTTTGTTGTTTAAATAATCTTGGAAACAAAACGGAAATTTTTTAGCCTTTTCAACAGCATACTAAGGAACTCTCAATTGCGCAGATATATCAGGGATCACACGCACTGGTGATAAAACGAATTTGTTACACTGGGAGGACAAGTCCATTGTGCACAATAAATGTTTATTCCTAGACATTTTTTAATAACTAGAACTCCATATTTTTACTTGGTTTAAAACTCCGGTTTAAATGATCTAATTGATAGTGTTTGATATCGGTGGATATTATGGTTACTGGTAACCAATTCCGATTTCAGCTTTTCAAGTAAATTAAATATTGAATTGCTTTTTTTAATTTTTATCAATTCTTCAGATACCTTTCATCTAATATTTAAAAATAATACCTATATTAATTATTATTAATTGATATATGAAAATTCGTGTATTTCTTCACCTTAGATATCCATAACATTTTTGTGATATAAAAGTGGCCTGAACTTTCGTAATTTTCATTATGAAAAACCATTTATTAGCCTCGTATCTCAGAGCCAACTTAACTGTCAATAATATTAAATATTTCATAAAAAAAAATAACGACCTATATTTACCATATCCACTAATAAGCGAGAAAGCAGTACATACAATTGAAATTTTAGACAAAATCTATATTTTAATTTAGATACATGAGTACTTCTCGAAGCTCAAAAGCCTAATTTTGTTGCATTTTTATGAGAGAGTAAATATTTGCCATAATTCTTTACTATGAGAGATGAACGGTTAAGCCGTCAAAGAATACTCATCAAAGAAATGGCAGGGCCGAAGATCATAAACCGATGTCGAAATACCTATTAAAAATGTAAATGAACAATTTAGATTATGTATGCATCTAAAACCGAGCATAACTTATTCTTTATATTTGGATCTATCAGTTCTAAACGTCAAAATGTTCGGATTGATTTTAAAAATCAATTTAGTTATCTTTGTTAGTCAAATGTTATTTAAGATAAGGATAGAATTGATGTTTGATTAATAATTATATTGTGAACGAAAAATCAGACAGTTTGTAGTGTGTTCCGCCCATACGAGACATGAAAGTTTTAAGCACTGGATTCATAAATAAAGCTATAAGTGCAATAGTGGACTAACGCCGAATTGCACAAATGCTAAAAACCGAATTTAAAAAAACGTCTAATTAAAAATTAATTTATATCTTAAATACGTTTAATTTAGTTTTTTTTTGTCATATAAATCAGTGTAACTTTATAAAACACACTTTCCATTTAAAAAAGTGATGTTATTAGTTAGATGCGGGTTAATCCTCTTCTAAGCAAGTATATGAATTTATCAGGTTAGGCAATTATAATTAAGTATATTTTATTTTTATTCATAAGGATTGGTACAAATAAATCAATCCAATAGGCGTATAAGAAAATATATTTTCCACATACAAAAGTAATTGATTAAACACATCAAAACAGGCGAAAAGTCGTCACCTTCCTCAGGACAATCTAGCAGTTCTCCACCAGTTCCCTGTCCTGCATATCGAAGATTTTCATAAAACCCATATTTCACAGGAGGAGTAAATTCCTTTAGCTAAAGGAGATCTTTTTTTTTTGGCATCGTTAATGACATTTCCCTTAGGGCGTAATAGGGGAAGTTTTGGTTTCTTCAACACTAATTTCCTCTTACTTCTATCAATAGTTTCAAACGGGACATCTTTGTTATTAGGGTACTTGAACTGAATATTGGATGGGCAATGATTTTGAAAACGCAACCATTGAATCTTCCACCATTCCACTTTCCCTCGGATACATTTCAAAGCTCACTTTTTAAATTCAGCTCCACTCGGTTCAAGCGGTGGAGCAAATCCAATTAGGTTGGATGCAAGAATCACATTTTTTTGGACTTTCTTAAACACTTACATGTTCTTGTTAAAAGTGGTGTGGAAGAGCCTTGCTTGAACTAGATAATCATGGTTTCTATATAAGTATAGAAGGACGGTATTGTCATGCTTCCTTTCCACCCCCATTGTTTTCATAAGCTTCAACCTCTAGACATGGCAGTATTTGGCCCTTTTAAAAATGTTGTAAATAGAGCTTGCGATGCATGGATTCTAAACGACTCTGGTAAAACCCTGACGATAGTCCTTCAATTGTTTCGACTGCCTGTCCCTTAGCATTTACTCTTAACAATATCCAGCCCGGTTTTAGAGTATCTGGCGTGTTTCCCTACAATTGAGATATTTTTAGGGATATAGATTTCCTTGCAAGTCCTGTAACTGATAGGCCAGACCCGAGCATCCTACATGGAGCAGAAGAACATTCAGTTGCAGAAGTAAACGTGGAAAATGAAGTAGCGGAAGAACCAAGCGAGGGTGTACACGAGGGTGAAGCCACAATTATTAAAGTTATCCCTTCAACTAGTGAAAGAACTGATTATATCGGCTTGCAGCAATAACTCTGAAGAAAAAATACAAAGTGAACGTCAAGGTCCTTGCGCCTGAAAATGTTAGTGTCGAGTCAGCAAAAATATCATATTTACAGACACTCAAGCCAAGGACCAATTAGAGGCACAAAGCAACAACTGTTTAATAAGGAAATACAAGAAGTAACAAGTAAAAAGGACCGTTTTCAGTGAAGGAAGGAAATAAAAGAAAAAGAAAAAACAGAGACAAAGAAACAGGACACAGAGAGCGATGAATCTAACGAGGGTGAATGTTATCGTTGAACCATTTTCCTACACAATCCCAAATAACCAATGGGTAAGGTGCAGACTGTGCGGTGGTTGGTCTCACGAAGCATGCACTGCTAGAGTAGAATATTATATTTGTCATAACTGCGACAACGATTGATTCTATTTATTTTGAATTGTACTTGTGTTCTTTAATTGTTCATTTATTTTCATTTGGTTGCATTTGCAATAAAGTTTTTTCGAAACCATATTTTGCGCTATGATATTTTACCCTATTGTGCGAGCCCTTGGGCTCAAGGTAAAAACATTCTCCTGAATTAATTTCCATAATCAAGGCAATTGGCAATACACAAACAAAACTAAGCGAAATCACAGAATAGAAAATGTTGACAAACAGACAGCGGAATGTCAGTTACGCCATGCCATCCCGCCGACCAGTGAGAGCGAAGAGCGACTGTATACCTACGCGAATACAACGAATAAAAAACGAGCACGCTCGATTGTTTGCGACGCGTCGAAAAATCGTTCAAAATTGAAATATTAATATAAGGAAAGAAATTTAGTATTTCGCATTTTTCTTGAAATAATTTCCTCTTATTATATTAAATAATTCTGTTCCGTAATTTTGATAGCATTATTGTTAAGGATCGCTTATTTTTCTGCTGCATGACGTGTATCAACAAATAAATTTGAAGCGTTAATTAATTTTCCATAACGCTTCGCAACTAATAATTTTGACAAAGAAACTTCGTATTCTATTAACTCACGACACTTTAAATATGTAATAGCAAACAAAAAATAGTTAAAGCAGGTTACTTTTCTAAAATAATGTTAGCAGAGTACGACTATGAGTTTATTTACTTACGCATGGAATGTGATATTTGGGTACAAATGAATGAATGCTCTGTTTTCATGAACATGGCGGCCAGTTCCTATTAGACGGGTGCAGACTACGCGACGGCGATGTGGTCGGCGCGGCGTGCGCGGCAAGAGGAAGTGCCGCTGATTTCCTGAACAATGTGAAGTGGTGAAGTAGTGACATAGGGCCCAGTTTACATAAAGTTTCTGGCGGAAAATAGGTATAACACTTCGTATTTTTGTTTGTGTTCCCATTTTGATTCAAGTTTTGTATTATAAATGTCTATATGTTACTATTATAATCTACAAGGTATACTTTAAAGCGAAATATAAATTTTGACATGCTCTGTTTTCTAATAAATGTAATTTTTCTGTCACGTTATTAAAAACAAGCTGCCGATTTTCCATGATACAGACATACTTAGGTGCCATCGGCAACAGCGCCGCAGTAGTGGTAAGTAATAGTACGGCTTGCGTACTATTTTAAGGAAGCGGAAAGAAGAAGGGGAACGATGTTAGCGTATTCATATTTAGTAAACAAATCTGTCTATTTTTGTCTTGGTTGATACAAAACCCGCCAAAGCCTGTCCTAAGCCAGGTTAAAGGCTGAAGGGGTGGAGTAACAACCACGTAAAAAAACCAGGGTTCATCTGACCCGGATGATAGCACCCTGTAAGGGTCTCAGTCTAGGGTACAGGCGAAACTGCTGCCTTGTAGTTAGATGTTGGGTCATTAAAGGCTAGAGGAAGAAAACCTTGACCAAAAATTTCCTGGTCCTCCAGGTTGGGGGTTTTGGCAATGGGTTAGCAACCCATTACATAGGAAAACTATAATTATCGCTAAAAATCCCAGTACCATGCCTCGGAACTCGGATCGGATTACACGGAAACGACTTTGGCGACGAAATAGGAAAATGATATGTGCTACATGGAACGTTCAAGGATTAACAAATAAAACAGAAGACGTGATCAAAGGATTGAATCAAATAAAGGCTGATATAGCAGTGTTAACAGAAACAAAAAAAAAGGAAATGGAATTGGGAACCTCTCAGACTATATTCATGTCTATAGCGGAGTACCTAAGAATAAGAGAGCAGCAAAGGGGGTTTCAATACTAATACATAAACGATATCAAAAGGGAATAAGCAGCTGGGATACTATAGACGAAAGACAAATTGCCGCCAATCTTACTATCAAAGGACACAGAATAACGATCCTAGGAATATATGGTCCAAAGGATGATGCCCTACAGACAGAGAAAGATGAATTCTATGACCAGCTAAATGAAACCATAATAAAAATCGGAAACCAGAGAGAAATAATATTGCTCGGGGACTTCAATGCAAGAGTAGGTAGTAGCGAGAACAGTCAAACAATAGGGAGATATGGCGAGGAAGTTCTAAACAATAACGGCCAGAGACTAAGAGAGACCTGTGAACAACACCAATTAAAGATACTAAACGGATTCTTCAAATATAAAGACATTCACAAATACACGTGGCATCAGGATACACGAGAACTTAAGTCCATTATCGACTTTATTATTACCAGGCAATATACAGTATTGAACGTCCAAGATACTAGAGTGTATAGAGGTCTCGAATGTGGATCCGATCACTATCTTGTAGTGGCTAAGATTTATGTTCCATTTAACAACCTAACAACACAAAACACGGATGGTGAAACAGAAGAACAAATGTTAAAACAAATGAAATACAATATAAAAGGTCTACAGGACTATAGCACAAAACTCCTGTACCAAAACCGGTTAAATCAAAAACTCTGTGATGATTATCTAACATCCGAAACAAATAACCTATACCAGCACATAATAAACTCTTTACACTCCGCAGCCCAGGAAGCCCTTGGCAAGACCAACTACGTAAACCAAAAAAACAACAACAACATAACATGGGATATACAACTCGAAAACCAACGCAACGAAAAACAAGAAGCTTATAAAAGATGGCTAACCACAAGGAACCCCGAACATAGGCAATCGTATAAAAAAGAACAAGCCGTATTTAAGCGGACGATTAGGGCTAATAAGAATATAACTTGGCAGGCAAAATGTAGAGAAATCGACAGCTATATCGGAGGCTCAAGATCATCACAAGCATGGAAATTAATAAAATCCCTACGAACAAACACCTCAAATAAAATCAAAATACAGCCCATCACAATAGATAAATGGAAAGAACATACACAAAGGAACTTAAAGAAGTTAGAAAACAATATATTACGACATCAGAACATTTTCGTGTACAGGGTGAATATATAAATATAGATATGGAAAGGATAGAACAAGCACTAAGAAGCATGAAAAACAATAAGGCATGTGGTCCAGAGTATATACCGGCAG
>MU182497.1:196746-218907 GCA_016904865.1 Pissodes strobi | reverse complement strand
TAGACGAAAATTTTCTGGATATTGAAGATGGACAGATGCATGATGGCGAAGAGAAGTGTGATAGTTATCGATATCTGGTGAATATCATTGTTTTGGATGCGATTGGACTAAATACAATATTTAATATAAACTTATTTAGCTTAAATTAATATAAATAAACAAATATAAGCTAACTGCTGTTCGTTGTTTAAAAGGTTAACCGCCATAAGACCGGTCATTTGGGTAACACTTTTCAGTTACGTTCAGGCCTATATTAGGAGCTAGGATTGCCATCCATCCCGGTTTCGCTAGGATGATCCCGGGATGTAGGTCCTCTCTTCCGGTCAACAAAAACTATATAATCCAGTCAAAATAAGTAAAAAAGTGGAAAGTTTACAACAGTTCGCATAAAGCTAAAAACATTATTTAGGGTAAAATATGAAAGGTAGCTTTTTGTAAAAACTGACCAGAAAAAAGTTGGTACCTAAATCATGTAATAATTATTGTCTACAAAATTGTTCCATAGTTTTTTAATTTATGCACCTAATTCATTAGAAAAAATGCTCAATGGTCATGCTTACGCGAGAGCTGTTAGAGTTCATATATTACTTCATCTCACGTTAGTAACAATGAATAATATTAAAAGAACTTGTTTGATGATGACCTCCATGCAAATCTTCTTGAAAATATAACAAATAACACTATTTTATCGAGTGCTATTGAAGATGGCGACGAAATAGCTGAGGCATTACTTTAGCAGTTATGCTGATGACCTGGCCCTTGCATCGCGGAGTAGACCCATGGAGGAGGCCAGTAACACGCTGTCGAAAGATCTGGCCATGCTGGGAGAATACTTCGCCGACTGGAGACTAATCCCTAATATGAATAAAACTGAAGTGATGTGCTTCCACCTAAATAATAAACAAGCACGACTAGAGCTCTAAGTGTACTTCAACAATAACCTACTACGCTACAATCCTTATCCAAAATATCTAGGGATAACAATGGACCGAACTCTTTCATACAAAACACACCTAGACAACACCGCAGCTAAAATAAACACCAGAAATAATATAATCCACAAACTCTGCGGTACTACTTGGGGCGCGAAAACATCCACTCTCAAAACTTCAGCTCTTGGCCTTGTTTACTCCGTGGCTGAATATTGTGCCCCGGTCTGGCTAAACAGCTGCCATGTGAAGACTATCGACACCAAACTCAATGAGACAATGAGAACGATTAGCGGCTGTTTGAAGAGCACACCTTTGCCTTGGCTCCCGGTTCTGAGCAATATTGCACCTCCCACCATCCGCAGACAAGAGAGCTTAGTTAGGGAATATAATAAAATAATGTTAAATCCCCTACTCCCAGTGCACAGTGACCTTCTTGATGCCGGCTTGCAGAGACTGAAATCTAGATCTCCCCCAGTACCGCTAGCAGAACAACTCGTACGAGAGAATTTAAATTTGACCGATAAATGGAAAGAAAACTGGAAAGCCTCGAAGCCGGTCCAAGCAGTTCATGTAACCGATCCTACAGTATCTCTACCAGGAATGGAGCTGCCTCGCCTTGAGTGGAAAACACTCAACAGGATAAGAACGTCCCACGGCATTTGCCGTGACTCGTTCTATAAATGGGGACTCACTGAAACACCGACTTGTGACTGCGGAGAACCTCGCCAGACTGTTCATCACATTGGAACTGAGTGCCCCCTCACAGCATATGGAGGAGAGGAGAGCGACTTCTTTGAGGCCACCGACTCTGTGCTGGACTGGATCAATGGCCTAAATCTAATTTTTAATTGTGCTGTATATAGAATATAGAATTTTATTTTGGTGTCTGTACTATTGTATCCTTTGTTATATTATGTGAATGTGTGTTTGTGACATTTTTTCTCAAGCACTAAATCCATGTAAGCCATACGCTAAATAAATAAATAAATCAGTTCAGTGAAAAGCTAAAGGAATAAAAAGAACGAGGACATACAGCAAAACTATGGAAACAATATTTTGATATGGTGTCGATTGCAAAAGAGTTTATAAGAAGTGAACGTATTGGAGACTGGTAAGCTCATTTGAATAGCCTTAAAGAAATGCTTCCGTATGTATGTTGATTTCAAAATTTTGATTAAAAATTAGTTTGGCTACCTTTTATATCGTGCTTTCTAACTATTCATAACCTACAATTGAAGTTGACTGTGGCCACGTTTGAATCTGCTGAAAGCTTAAAGTTTGGTGTAGTTGTATCATTAACGCAGATAATCCAATGTACAAGAGGATATGATGTCAGACTAGACTAGCTTATCATTATGTAAAATGTACGTTGTTTTTATTTCTTCTTTTTTCCAGGCATCATGGAAGATTTGGAGGATTTCGTTATGGCAGTGGCACACACACTAAAGGGAGATCCTATGGTACTCGACGAGCGGTGTGTGTGCGAAGATGTTGATTGGCACGGTTCTTAAATAGTTGTAGGTTGTAAATAGAAGGAAACAGATGTCCTGCAAGTGAATTTCACAATGATGCAGTGAGCCAGACAAAGGAGTCCTTGTAAAGCGACGTTCTAGGTATTTCCAGTTGTACTACGAACGGGTGCGCTCTAGCCGTCTGTCGTGACTGTCTGACAGACGCTGCTGGGGGCGGGATGATTCTGGCCAAATCCTAAGAACATCTGCCGTGTAAATATCTATAAAACAGGGAAATCTCGGCCAGATGTCTGGGGTGTTCCAGACTGTCTCGATCCCGGGTCAATGCCGCGTCACCGACGAGACGCACAGCTCGCTTCTGAATGGAGTCCAGTAGCTTTAGTGTGTTCTTATGTGCGGCACCCCAGATGTGTGAGCAATACTCTAAGCATGGACTTATTTGCGCTTTGTAGAGCAAGAGTAGCTGCTGCGGTGTATATAGTTTTTTGTTGCGAAATAGCGCACCAAGCTTCTGCGAGGCTGATTTTGCGATGTTAGCAACGTGGTCATGCCAGGACATATTGCTATTGACCGAGACACCCAATAGTCCAATTGACGAGGATGAAGAAATGGTCGATCCTGCCATAATGATGTCAGGGCACACCGAATTGGCTTTCGTGGTAAACGTTGCTGCTTGGGTTTTTGCAGCATTAAATTGGACCAAATTCCTGTCGCTTCAAATTCGAACCTTCTCCAGATCTCGATTAATTGTTGCAATCTGCTCCTGTCTACGATTATAAGTCTCAGTCGCAGGTAAAGGTTTTTCTGATCTAAATTGGGAGACAAGGGTACTGTCATCTGCAAAACTGTAAGCAAGATTACTGGTTTTGGTTAGCAGGTTATTAATATAGACGAGGAACAGAGTTGATAAAAGTATTGCCCCCTGAGGCACTCCCGCACTTATGGTGAATGTGTCTGAGATGTGTCCATCAATTGCAGAGATAGGTCCTTGAGGAAATTGGCAAGCCAGCTGCAGAGTGACGCTGGCAGTCCGAAGAACGGTAGTTTGTTGAGCAATCCGTCATGCCAAACTCTGTCGAATGCCTTCGAAATATCTAACGCAATCGCTCGAGGTTTTTCGTAGTTCTCAATTGCCCAACTCCATATATGAGTGACATAGGCCAATATATCTCCTGTCGATCTCTGTTTGCGGAAGCCGTATTGGTTATCGCTAATTATTCTATTGGTTTCGACGTACTTGAGTAGTTGCTGATTGACTTCACGTTCCATGACTTTAGAGATTATTGGAAGCAAGCCAATTGGACGATAATTTGATGGCGTGGTTTTCTTGCCTCTTTTGGTACAGGTTGTATTCGAGCGACTTTCCAAGAAGATGGGTAAATCTCCTTTCGGTAAGATAGAGAAATAAGTCTGGAAAAATGGGTGTTAATTCGTTGGCGCAGTTCTTTAACATGATGGAAGGTATTTCATCTGGTCCTAATGCCATTTGCGTGTCCAGCTCTTTGAGGATTTTACGAATATCACGGTGGTGAAACTTAACTTCTGCCATGGTAGTGGTGATGCTGGATATGGCGGGGAGATCCTTGCCTTGAGGGTTGTTTAAGGTAGAGTGCGATGAAAACATTTCGGTTTTCCTTAGCTGTAGACGGCGTGACGCCGGATATAAAGAAGGAAGAAGAAGAGAAATGGCGGAAAGCTATGATGGAAAAGAAAATGCACCGTTGAGGACTAAAAGTAGTATAAGATCTCTTTTATCTATCACAGGCATAAGGAATAAATATTTAAGATTATGTGATTAAGGTAAAAATATTTAATGTCGAATCTTTTCTGAAATCATCAACTATGCTGGCTGACATATCCCAAAAGGTGGTATTTTGAAGAATGTGCATTTTGAAGGAAATGGTATACTTTTACAGCTATTATATGAATAACTACTTATTATCAATTTCTCAATATGATAGGTTCTTGATGGAGTGCAAAATAAGCTACATATATAAATGTCGCTACAAAACCAAAAAGTGTTTTATTAGTAGCTCGGCTGTTTAGATATAACCCAAACTAATCCAATAATGATACGCTAATAGTAGGTTGTAGTTTGGGTCATTTAGTCGTCAGCAGATTTCTTATTTGTGCGGATTCAATTGCCTTATCTCGAATTATATTAAAGAGCAATGGTGCTAGAGCTTCTCACTGTCTAAGGTCTCAATCCAGTGAATAAAATTCCACGATGTTGAGTTTTGCCATTAATGTCACTGACTTACACATTCACGTATCAGAATATTTTCCTTATGCTAAGTCTGCGCACTTATACTTGCAAGATATGCTACAATTAGAGAACTTAATGGATCCAAGTGTCTACCAAAGATTTACAAAAGATTTTTCACTGTTAGATGTTCTGATAAATTTAAATAATGGAACTTCTACAGATATGGTAATGGAGCAATCAATGATGATATCAATGAAGCCAGATAGACGTAGTGCTCGGGGAAGAAGTACTTAAGAGAGTCTCATAAGTAAATGGGTTTATGGCATGCATGCGATGAACACTGTGTGCGAAGGGTTAGAAGATCTCGCTAACATTAGAATGGTTATAACAGATCAGCCTGTAGATGTAAGTGATTCACGAGTGAAGAGAGATACTGAATATATTAAAAAACTTCTTAAGTGGTTCTCGTTACCTGATCCTTTCGCACAGCTTAAAAAAATTATATCAATTGCCAGTAGAGTCGTCGGTGATAATAAAATTAATTGTCATAATGCTCGTGAAGTGGGAATTGCTTCTATGACTAAAATGACAGGACAAACATTTAATAAAAATTCATGATGAAAAGGCACCTATAGACCCTGTATTATTATTTCAACGCACGAGTATTACTAACGCATTTTAGAATGAAATTGGAAAGTTCTACCCATTATCACTTTTTGATGCAATTGTAATGCGTAAAACACAGAAGTCCGCCACTTAAAATTATTGCTTTCAGTCAGTTGACATTGAAATTGACAAAATAAATGCTACCTACATTATCGATGGAGGATATTTATTACACCGCGTTGTGTGGAATCGCGAAGAAGCATTTAACGTTATTTTTGGGAAATATGTTCAGTACATACATAGACATTTCGGTTATACAGTGACTATAGTATAATATTTGATGATTATACCGATTATAAGAAAATATTAAAGCTGCAGAACAACGTCGTTGAACTACAAAAATATCATCATCTTGTGATCTCGTTTTTAATCAGTCTATCAGTTCCAACAAATCAACAACAACTTCTTACAAATACTCACAACAAGTCTTGCATAATTTGAGTTGAAGAACCTAATAATGGCGCTGATATTCTCGTAACTGAGACAGCACTAGAAATGTTCGGTAGAAGAGATACAACTATGGTTGTTGGTGAAGATGCTGATTTGTTAATACTACTGACTGCACGAACTTCAATTGATTAGATTGTTTTTTTTTTGAAATGTTGGAAGGTTCAAGTATAAACCAAAACATTTTCATCATTACATGCAGTAACTGGCTGCGATACTACATCAGTGATTTTCAAAAGGGGGTAAAAAAGCAATACTTAAATTGTTTGAAAAACGTAATGATTGATTGCGCGGAAGTATTTAAAAAAATGACAAGCCATCATCACAATTGAGAGTCGCTTTCTTCTTGCTGTATATGGAGCTCCAAAAATTTTATATGCTATACACGAATATAGATATTAGTTTTGTAAAAAATACACGGAACAATAAAAGAGTACTATAACTATCTTGTCTTCCTCCAACATCTGATTTTGCTTGTCAACACATATAGTGTATGCTCTCAAGTTCCAGTGTGGCTATGCAATCAACTGGATCCACGGGTTGGAAATTAATAGAAAATATTTTGGAGCCAATCCAAATATAAGTCCTACCTGCTCCAGAAAATCTTCTTAACAGCATTTTTTACAATTGCAAAAAAGTTGCAGTACAAACTGTGGCTGTAAAATGTCGGACTATTTTGCTCACCACAGTGTACCAATTGTCAGATGAGGATTCTGATGCATTTTTCTTCTTAGAACAATAAATCGTGGAGTATGCCCACCGGAGATATCAACCGCGGATCTAGAAAAATTATTTCGATTCAAATGTTGCGCAGAAAGTAACTTGCGGGCGAACAAAGCATACCTTCATTGCTACAGAAACATTAATTAGCCCCCAAGTGCCATGAAATGGTGTTTGATGATGTATGTAATACCTTTTTCTCTATAAGCACTGATGCGTGTTATAAAAAAAAATCGGAAATCCTTTAACAGTTAAATATTTTAAAAAACGTAAAGGTATTTGCGAAAAATTGCTAGAATTCTTTGAAAGTCCTCATGAAACAAGCAAAAAAATTTATGAAAGTATTATAATTATAAATATTATTAAAAAATATAATTTGAATGTAAAAGGGACAAATTTTTCCGCAGTTGCTGCAAATTGTAGCAAAAATTGTTCTGAGAAAGAAGATATTTGTTGAAATATTGTTCTGGAAACCTTTAAAGGCGATGATGAAAATTCATTGCTTTTATGTATATTATATTTTGTACATAATATATCTTTGCTGTAACTTTAGAAAATCAAAATACATACTCCATAGACCTTGATAATTTATGAAAAGTTTGATATTGCAGCTAAAATGTAGAATTAAAGATGGATTTTTCGGTAGCTCCGCGGGTAAAATATTTTAAACTCTAGAAAGTCTAGAACGTGATAAAAGAGCTAAATCTCACAAGCTCTAGATTTTTTAAACCATTCCATTAGTTACTTATGCAAGTACTATAACTTTGAAGAATCAGTATTTTGGTTTTCTAGGCTTAAAAGAAAAAGTTACTTATAATAGTTTGAAAATGGAGGAGGAAATTGAAAGAAATTACTATCATCAAAGCAAGAAGAAGTATGCTAATGGGTCTAATTTTTTTTAAAGATTACTGTGACTCTTGTATTTTTTGCATTCCAGGTCCTGAAGGCGTTTGGTCGATATTTCAAATTGATTTTGCGTACTATCAACCTACTATCTAAAGTACAACATTAGATCACACTTGAGGAGTGACTTATCAGAATGCGTTTTGTCCACAATAGAAAAAAAAAATGAGTTTGATATTATTTGGCTACCATAAAGACACAATATATGCGGACCAATCCCCAGAATGGAGCAAATCGAATTTAGGCCCATAGTAATTCAAATACAAAATCGACCAGTCACACCAAAATACATTATGTCCAGAAATCCAGAAACATGAACACACCATGTCCCATTATGTCCTTTTGCCTCTTGGTGGTGCTGATATAGTTCCGAAAATAGGTGTTATTTTTAGTCTAATAATAACATTTATTATAATTAGTCGTCTTTCTTTCTTCCAATACTTCAGAAGTTGACTGTGAGAGAAAATAATGAGAGTTCCAGAAAAGTACTAAAGAGAAAACATAAAAGGGAATGAGAGTACGAAAACAGGAAGGTTAACACGTGTCTTTAACTTTTAAGAAAATATGGAGGGTTTAGTATATAATCAGACTTAATAAGAAACTTTTCTTTTTACAAGCTTTTATTTAACTTACAATATATGTGTTACCACTTTATTGCGTTTAATAAAAGCTTGTTTCTATTTTTCTTACTTTTTATATTAATACAATTTTATTATTAACCTCTATGTTTATTTTACAGATATAGAGACAAAGATCCATTACTATAAAACTTTTATCCTCCAAGCCAACACAGGGTGAGTCGATTCGAGTGCCTAGGATTTCACGAAATGTTCTGGCCAGATAAGAAGAACTTAATTTTTAAGCCAGATAGAAAAGAGCAAGACAGACGATTTTTCTTTTCAAATGGATGTGAAGCTCCCTAAGCGTAGTCGACCTCGAGGGCTAGTAAGAAGGTACGAGCGTCATACTATTACGGTAAAGTACTTTTTATTACCGCCACAAAGTGAGAAACTGTTTGTTTCTGGGCTTTGGATCACCAGCTTGTGATACTTGCAGCTACTGTCTTACGACGAGGTCTCAAATTCAATATTGTGAAGTTGGGCCGGAGATGCAACGTTTGATTGGCTGTTTAGCAGTTTATAAAGCCAATGCGGAACCTTTTTATGCGTTGATGAAAGAGAAATCACATGCTAGCGTCACCTATGTGTTTGATTTATAACAAGTTCAACCTTTACCTGAATTAAATATTGGAGAGTGTTTTTATGCACGTCAGGTCTCTTTTTACTGCCTTTGTATAACAGACGTCCAAAACGGATATCTACAGTTTTACGTGTGGGATGAAACTCAGGCTGGCCGGAGACCCGAAGAAATAAGTTCCGCCGTAATGAGCTTCTTGCAACAATTTCAACTTGATGAATCCATTAGCACCATTCCGCTCTTCGCAGATGAATGCGTTGGTCAAAATAAAAACCAGCATGTTGTGCACGCCCTAGTTATTGGCTGCTCAAAGAATTACCACCCTCTGTAAGGGATATAGCTTTATATTTTCCGGTTCGCGGCCACTCCTTTCTACCAGCTGACCAAGTTCTGGATACCATAAGATTTATAAAGAGGTTGCAGATAATATCAGACTTCTAGAAACTGACTGGCATAGAAGAGGTTATAAAGATTTGACCATAATTCTCTAGAAAATTGAAGGTATAAGCGAAATGAAGAGGATTTTGCTACAAAAATCAAAAACTTGTAAAGGCGTCTAAATCAAAATAAAACTTGAACCAACATATCGTTATGATGACATTTCGAAGCAGTTTTCTTCAAGATTTAAAAGAGGCTATTGTTTAAAGAGAGATTTGAAAGAACGCTCCATTCGACCACTAGGTACCTAATAATGTTAAACCAGAAAAAAGGATAATGTGCGTAAAATCCTAGAAGCAAGATTTGGTTCAAATTGGGAAGAAATCGTACCATTTTCTACTTGGAATTTTTATAATAACGTCTTCCAAGAAAATCCAGAAGCAAGAGTAGAGAAAGAACCTGAAGAAGAAATTGAATGTGTTTGTCTTGAGGAAGAAAATGGACTAAGGCATTAATGAACATAGCGTTTGTTTTTCATAACATAATAAATTCAGCTTTTTTTCATCAAGACTTTTATTTAAAACCCCTTGTTGAGTTTTATTTTACCTCATTCGTAAGTATGAACGTAATTTCCATTATCTTTTGAAAATTTGAAATAGCACAAAACGCATCAAAAACAATTTTGTCCAATATGATGCAGTAAAACGCATTTAGTCCAGGGCTTTGTATTCTTTTTATGTAAACTTTAAGTAGTTTTGATTTAAATGAGACTATTTTCCAGCACACACATTTTGCTACACGACTTTGTTTTTAGCCTTATTGAGAAATTGGTTTTGGGTGACAATGCGTTTTGATAAGTCACTCCTCAATTATCATCATTATTGTGGGTTTCCATCGAATTTTATCCCCATGTAGTCGGGAAACGATAATGGGCATTGGGAAAATATTTACCTTATCGAACCTTCTAGAATAAGCGTTATTTTAAGTGAAATTCTGATCTCGCGAGTTCGGTGAGTCCAGGTCTTTGAATACGTCTCGTACAATTAGAAACGAAAGGTCAAGGACTAACTCCGTTTTGATGTAATCCAAACCAAAGGTACGTTATATTTTGAGTGATAGATATCAGCGGTTAAATGTACTCTACTGAACCTTCCCATACATTACTCATTCCTAGAAAATGTCGCCTAGACCTTTAAATGTCTGAAAGAATCTATTATATGTGGTAATACCATCCAATAAACATATAATAACCTGCTAGAGACCACTCATTACAAGCAATAATGATTATAATTGTGATCTAATGTGGAACAAACTTACTGTAATTAACATTTTTCCTCTTGACATTTACCCTGTAATTGCCGTAAACTTATTCTTGTATATCATTTTCCGTTAAACTAGCCGTAGCGGGTATTCTTTTTCGTTATATTTAGCTTCCCTACTAATGGAGTGCGATATGTGTGCTGAATTTGCTTAATATTTTTAGTTAGGTTAATCATCATCAGCATCAGTGGTGGAATAGATTTTAATACCTGTTGATAGCGATTAAATTGTGGTTATTTTACTATCATCTTCTTATAGTCGATAATATTCAATCAATGGCTAGTTACTATACTGTATCGCTGAATAGCCTCAACCTTAAAATTAAGGCAACAGAGGTGAAATTCCCCTCGTAGCACTGCTGAAATTAACCAATCTCGTTCTTAACTTTATGTTAGATAGAACCTGTTGCCAGATGCTTAATTCGGTTTATTTATTATTCACACATCAATTTACAAACATTCACTTCGAAATAGGTATTGAATACTTATTAGATTGATGAAATCCGTGCTAGTGAATAATAATAAATTGTGACGACTATTTAATAATCATACTTATTATTACAAAAAATGAATAATATGTGTACATGTTGAGAGTGTAATAGTATATTCAACTAATTATTTACTTAAAAATAGAACTGCTTAAGAAGTAAAATCAAAAACAGATATCTGAAGTCGATAAGGAGCAAATTAAACTAAGTATATGCAAATACATAGAGTTGTGTTATTAGAATATAAATTCAATAAGAAGCAATACGTTTGCTGATGAATGTCATGTATAAAAACAAATTTATAAGTTATGTATAAGACACACAATAATAAAGATAATACAATATAAAATAATGTTCTACAATAATCACAATACAAAATAGATATAAATGATACGGCATTACAAATTAAAAAATATACAACAGCTATACAGTGTTTTCCCAGCTGAAGTTTAACATTTCCTCAACGGAGTAAAAACGCTGGCTTACAAGGATTTTTTTGGGAGTAATGTGAATCTTTTTTGTATATTGAGTTCTCTCCACTGAGTAGGTAACGAGTTATAGATTTTTATTTGCAGATAGTCTGTTAATTTTTGGATATGCAACAAGGCAAGCCTGGTCGGCCTGAACACATCCCAGTCCCGAATTTTGTAGTTATGGACCTCCTTACCTTGCCTAGCTCGATAAAACTTGTTTTAGCATGCGTATTTTATGCCGCCCCAACCATGTATCTCAAAATCTTTTTTTGAAGAATAATTACCTCATGAGCTGAGACAGTGCCACCCCACAACAGCACTCCGTAAGTCAGGTTGCAGTGTGCAAGCCCATAGTGGGCACTACCTAGCACCTCCCTAGATGAATGAATGATCTTGGGGGTACACTGCGACTTGTATAGATCTATTGTTTCCCCCGTCCTTGGTGCTTCCGTTGACTTGATTCTCAATCAAAGTACCTCATCCAGCTTCAGTGCTTTGATAAAAGCAAGTAGTCTGGGTGGTTCTATAGATGGAAGTTCATCCTGTTCGACGATGCAGCACCCGAAGCAGGCCATTCGCCTGTTCGCGATCGCCTCGCACTCCGTCAGAGAACCCGCAACTGTTCTCGTTTCCCATTTTTATTCTCTCCAGGTGCCTTCTCAACCGGCATTGGCTCAGAAGAAAGCCGGATATTGTTTTTACTCAGTGTTATAAGGTTTTTTGATCTTCCTAGGTGAGGGGCCCTAGAAACATCTTTGATTACCTCAACGCTGGAAGACATTCCCATAGACGGATCCATTTGGTTCGCTCTTCTTTCTTGAACTCTTCCTTGTAAGTGTGCATCCCTATACTACAGAAGAGTTCCGGTCCCAAAAGGGGAGATTGTGCTCCCACTTTTAACAATTGGTCTGCTTTTTCGTTGCCTTCGATCCCAGCGTGTCCTGGCACCCATTGAAGTTTGTTATTCTCGCCTAGTATATGTTTAGCCCATCCCATTCTGGAGCTGGTTGTTGGTGAGCTCAGCGCTTTGATGGCTGCTTGATCGTGTTCTTTTTCCATTCTTCTCTACTTCTTATCATGGCCGTGAAATATTTTTCAAAATTGTATCTTTTGACTATATCGTCCCTGGGGAGCTCAAGAAATGGTATATGCTTTGTCAGAGATGTCAATTCACTCTTTCTAAGCCATCCCCCGCGCCCGCTCTGTCACTTATAATTCTAGTCATTGCTTGTAGCTGCTCCCTCTACAACAATGTGTAGAGGTGCGAAGCTGCTGTTGCGTTTCCTTGGACCAGACTATCGACCCGTAAAGTAAGGTGGATCTTACTATCATTGTGTACAACCATAGCAGGACTTCTGGTTTACGTCCTCAGTCCTCAGGATTTTCCTGCAAGACTTCGGCACACCATGAGGGCCCTCGTAGCCTTAGTTACAACTTCTTCGATTTGTTTATTCTATTTGAGTTTGCAGTCCAGCGTTATGCCTAGATATCTGACTTCCGATGCCGGTGTAATATTGGTTCCGTGTATTCTGATAACTTTTATTCTAGGAAGTCCTCTCTTCCTAGAGACGGGTACTATGGTTGTTTTCGATGGGCTTGTTTCCAGCCCCACTGTTTGACACCATCCTTTCGTTGCTTTGAGTCCAGCTTCAGTAAGTTCACGTAGTGTAGCCTCGAACTTTCCTTCCTAGATACACACCCACGCAGTCTTCTCAATATAAACCGAGCCCTTTAAAGCTGTACACACACATGGGAGACCTGCGCTTTCCAACTTGTTGCAGAATCATAGTCTGTGTTCTGTAATCGGCAAATACCAGTGTTTTCAATTTCAATATATTCTGAAAAGTATTTTTTATGTAAAAAACCCTCTTAGTGAGTTTTTGTTCTGTATGTCCACATATTAACTTCTATCCCAGAGATTTGATGATTTTATCACTGCGCCTCTAATACCATGACGAAGGCGACCTAAAGGTTGCATAGCAGGGCATCTAGTTTGCTCGGAAAAGCCTTAGATGTCCAGCTGAAAACCAAAGTGTCTCTCATCAAGCAGTTTCTCCGCTCCAGAAATGCTATCAGGCGCCTCTTCAAACCAGTTTCAATTATTTTAAATAATCTAGGGGCAATTGCAATCGATAGTTATTTGGGTAAATTTTTTATAGCAGAAATATAGTCCGACTAAGCTTTACATATTCAGTGAACACACCCTTCTACAGCAATCTGTGTTTTTTTTTAAGTAAACAGAGGACACTGCTAACGCCTCCTTAACCAGTTTTATAATTTTGACACTAATACCATCAAAATCAGAGTTGGAATTTTTAATGTCTGATATCATCTCCAAAATCTCATAGCGTTCTGTTAATCTCAACAACACAGACTGCTCTGACAACTGCAATCTGTCCGACTCATCCAACTGAGATTCCGGTATCGCTCTAACCGGATTATTTATTATTTCTGCGCAGAAATTGTTGAAGTCTTTCGGAATTCTGTCGCTCCTGACTATTGCTCTGGACTAACCTCTAAAATCGTCGATGATACTATAGCAAGCTTTACTTATATTTTCAGTTTCAGTCAGATACTCAATATCGGACTAGCTATTGCCTCCTTTAGCTGTCTATGGTGATGCCTCCCACAAATCAATACTTATCGTTCGAGTCATTTTCATTTCGCCGTTCAAATTCAGGATGCAGCTGCTCCCTCATAATTCGGAATTTCTTCGTAAATCAGTTCATTAGGATTTCAGGTGTCATTATTTTCTTTATGGGAAAAGCCGCAGTGCCCGTGAACATCAGGCTACTGCATATAAATTCTCAATCAGAATAGAAATTTTGTCAGTTTAGCATCTGCAACAAAGATCTGAATTCCGCGATGTTAAAACTGGTAATTTTTCTAAAAAACCCATCTACATTAAAATCACCTAACACACTCAGCCGCACTACCCAGACCAAAGCTGTATAGTGCTATCACAATTCTAACAGAGAAAAACTCGGCAGAGATTTCGACAACATACGATTTTTTTTTAATTTCCATGACCCAAAGATCACTTCGTGCATAGAAGGCTACACCACCATGTTTTCTTCCTTTCCTACAGAAAGAAGAAATTAATTTGTAGCCATCCAATTTAACGGTATTAATTTGTTCACACTTCAGCCAGGTTTCACTAGGACACAATATCATATTGCTTGTCAATTTTATTTAATAATGATTGCAAATTTATGTTTCAACTTCGCTATTGAGTGTGACCGAAGTCCCGGAAAGTTTTCCAAAGTACTTCCATAGTTGCCCCCTTTTTTTGGAAAGTTAAACGGTTTAAACCTATCAAACAACTGTACCTGCAGGCCAGAAATCTAAGCCTCTTTACCGATTTATCCATATGTACATCCAGCCTAGGTATAGCCACTTACTGACTCGTTTAAAGCTTTTCACATGTAGGTATATTTCTGATTCAGATAATTTATAACATACTGCGGTTCCGCATTCTTATCCATATTGGAAAGTTAATGATGTTTGGGATTAGCAGTTCAGTTTAGAGAAGCAAAACTCACCAGTAGTTATGATACTATTTGAAAAAGATAATTAAGTTAGCTAACTCATGCTCTGTGGATAATTTTGTTTTGTGGAGTAGCATGACACTGCAGTTATTACAAAGTGATGATGTTAATGCAACAATTAGATAGACGATGGGGAAAATATTTGCGCTGGGGTGCATCAGGTTTATTCAGACCAGATGAGACAATTTATTTCTGGCCAGACAGAAAATATATAGCATATTTGGATTTCCAGTTTTCACTTCTCATTCTGACCCTGTTGATTTGACGAATATTTTATACAGCGGTGGCGTTCTTTTGTGTGTGTTTCTAACTTAAATTATTGTCTGTCGGAAGACTCCCATGTTTTATCGTAAATTATATGTACATACACGAGTTTATAAATCGTTCAAATATTAATATTATAAAACTGTAATTCTGAAAAGTAAGTACATATCATATGTCTACAATCGAAGATTGAATCTTACCAATAGTACAAGCGAAACTGCGGGGAGGCTTGATTCACAAACTTGAGCAAGAATGTAAAAGAGCATCGATCTTAAATTCATAATTAAAGTACATACTTACGGTAACGTAGTTATTATGCAATTATGCATTCCTTACGGTAGTTAAAGTTAAAATGAAGCAAATTTAGGCATGAAAATGTGAAAGTTTTGCTAAAACCCTTTTTGTATTAATTTTAATAGCCTTAGCAGCAGACATATTCAAACGTATTTATTTTCAAATACTTAGATAAACAATGTCAATGGAAGCATATAGTGAAAAAGAGTTTGATTAATTAAAGTTATAAAAACATCAAGTGAAAAAATACTTAATTTTTATTATTCTGAAGTTAAACTGAGAGACTTTAATTAAGTTGTGATTTTAAACTCGGAATTTATTGACTTGAAACCCAGAATTTAACATAATTCTCAAACACGTTGCATTATAATGTTGAATTACGCTTCCAAAGATAAAATAAACAAAAAAAGTTTAAAATTTACCGTTGTTACACTTAATTCCCCATGGTCTCCATGAAGTGTTTTCCCAAAACAAATTGAAATTTAGTTTTGCATTTTATAGTTTTTTTTTTAATTAAAGGCTTATAGTAGCGCCTATATTCTATTAACAATAGTCTCTTTACATAAATCGCCTTTAAAGAAAAGATCAAGTAAATAAAATAGCCAATAGTACAAATCTAAACTGAAGTCAAATTGTTAATTATTTTTAACTGTTGGTGATCTGCTTTCTGCATTTTCACGGTTGGGCAAGTTTGACTGGCTATTTTGAATAGCAGTCTTAAATAACAGAGCAGCTAATCTTGTTTCTTGTTTTACTAAGATTTATCTCAAAGGCATTGGCCAACACCTACTAGGTAGGTAAATGAAAATAAACACTTTGGAGTTTTTGCATACGAGTATTAAGAATGTAAGGTTTCAGGAAATAGTTTATATTTATTTATGTATGCAATGCAAGTATTTCATATAGACCGGGTGTCCCAAAAAGACCATTACACTTTTGCCCGCCAGTAACAATTAATTATTTCTTGCATACTTAACTAAATAAAAACACTGCCAAAAATAATGTTTTCTACATATTATAATTGGCCTCAAATTGGAAATCATAAAATAAATCGTTTTGTAATTCAATTAGGTATAATAACATAATATGAAGGTCTCTTAATATGATATTTCTGAGACTTTAAGAACAACAGTAAAGCTTTTCAATATTTTTACACCTTTTGCTGCGCATTAGCTATAACAAAATATATTACTTTGTGAATCCTAAAGAATATTCACTAACTATTCAGTTCAAATTTCGTTACGCAAATAATTAGGTACTCACTGATTAAGTTTGTACCCCTATTTACAAATTGTTTATGTCATTTTCCAATTTTATACTGAATGCTTTAAACATCCTCTAAATAAGAAAGCCTGATATATAAATCTAAGATGGCGTCGCCCGTAGGGAGCAGGCGCTGACAATGGAAAATGTATTAATTCATATATAAACTACTTTTGTTACTTTTTGACTTAAAATTATTTTTAATAGTTAATTACATGTCATTTACCAAAATAACAACAAAAGATCGTTTAGGAGCCATACCCATCCCAGAAAGGAACATAATAATTATTATAATAAGTAGTTTAACAATTATAATATGCTATGAAGTAAAAAATACGGACTATGGCTATTAATTTATAGATATACAGTGGCTTGTTTAAAATATATCTCGAAGTGTATATAAACTAAACCAAGAATATATAGTTACTTAGATATTTTGTAAAGACTGTTTAAATAAGAAAATGTAATGTGAAAAAATTAATGTGCACTTTGAGAAGTTTTTTGATTTGACACAATTGTTTCTGTTTTGTTTAAAAAATAATCTTCAAATTTTTAAGAAAAGTGAATTTTGAAAATATTAGGTACCTATTATTTTCAGTTTAAGCCTGTGTAATAGAAAAGGTCTTGCATCACTAGGTTTCTTTAGCTTTTTGTCTAGTTTTTGCAGCATATTTTTTTTGATGCCAATAACAAACAGGAAGAAATAAAAATAAAAACACCTACTTGAATCGACGTTTTTTAAAAAAATTTTGAACTGGTTGACTTTGTATTGTTAAGTGATGAAATTTTTGGCACTTGTGGTAATTATTGTAAAAAAACTGTGTGTGTTCCTAAAGATGTTAACATATCACTTATAATGTTTAAATTGCCTTCTACAGAACGCTGTTCGGTATGTTGTTTTAGAAAATAAGCAGCTTCAATAAGAACTTTCTCTACAGTATTAACATCATGTAGGATATTCAAGAGGTAAGTTCAGTTGGCTTTTGTCTTGACATACAATTTTATTGACAACATCACTCATTTGCTCTATTGATATCAACAGATTTTCAGAAATAAAGACAATAAAGTTTAAGTGAGTTTGAGGAGCTTCATCAATATTAATAAAACATATATTCACTTGACCTAAAGATGATTTCGCACACCTAAAATATATATTAACATCATTAGACCAAGACCTCGGTCAAGACAGTCATTGAATACAATACAACCACCCTGTGGGTAAAGTAAGCAGGTATTGCAAAGCACTTTTTAGGAAAAAATATTAAAATCTCACAATTAATTAATATCATATGTTGTGCACGTAATGTTAGGTACAGTCTCTAAGTATTCTTGGTTGGAACAAATGATGTTTCCCTCTTAATTGATTTTACCCACGGCTGCCTCAGTTCACCTTCTTTTGGAAATGAAACTACTTTTGGTCAATTTTTATAATTTCCCCTACGTTTTGGAACACAACAGGTTAACACCATGTTTTCAAATCACCCAACACTATTATACATAATTATTTTTTAAAAGTCAATGTTCTCAACAAAAATTGTTTAGGTATCCTAAGTAAAATTGAGGTATTCAAATCAAACCTCTGATGTTGTCTGGATGTAGCCTAAAAAATGTCTATTACCTAAAACTTCTTCTATTCTATGTAGAGTCAAAAGACAGTCAAAGTAAATAGATAAGTAGGCATTATTATTATAAAGCCATATAATAAAAACCTTAAGGGCTTCTCTGTTTACTTCAGACAGACAGTATGTGTATAATAACATTTCAGTTATCTTATATATTACTAGGTATTATCAGCCCTGAAATTATAAGATATATTTGTGGAAACACACCTTGTACCAGAGCAATCAGTCTCTCCTAACTATAAACTATGAGTATTCAGTTGTATAATATAGAATAATTAGAAAGTATTGTGTGGTGTAGTAGGATTAAGAGTCTATTTTCACGAACACATGGCAATGCCCTTGCCATTAATACAATAAATTACCTGCTTTGTATAAATTGCTCATTGCAAATGCACAAATTTCACAGTTTTAAACATATTTTATATTAAAAACTCGAAATATATACTTTACAGCGTTTAGTTTCGGTCCCAACTGAGGTTGCCATATTCGCTACTGCTGCTTAGTTTCACGACCTTCTTGTATAGAGGGTATTCCTTTAACTTTTAAGAGAATCGAATGATTTCTACCTTATGGCTTTTATTACATCTTCTTTGGAACTTATTTTATCCAAGAAACGAAAAAAAAATGTGAAAACCAAGGTTAAAAAATTTAAAAAAATACTTCTTAGAACAAGAAAGTTTTTGCCAAACCGCTTCAATAATAATATAATTGATGATTGCAACAATTGATCTTGAAATTGATTTCTAACTACTTTAAACAATAATATGATTTATAGGAGAAAAAGGGAAACATTTATTTATATCAGTGTCAGCTGATAACCGGGTTGACCAAATGACCACATTATATTCCTAAAAAGCTGTAAGCCACAGAAGGCCAATAGACCTGCTCTCGCTAGATATAATACATTACAAACTACTGTACCACTAAGAAGAGGAGAAGAACTGACTTATATATCAGCATTAGCTGATAACTAGATTCTTCACCACATTAATTTCGTAAAAACCGCAAGGCACCAAAGACCAACAGGCCTGTTGTTGCTAATTAGTATACTACAATCCACTACACCACTAATTTATTTGCTCAAAGTATTTTTAGCCGAATGTTTAGAACACACATTTTCGAATTTAAAAATCTTGGACGGGCAAATGTGACAGTTTTTTTATTTTTACAGCTGGTTCTTCTGCCGCTATACCTATTAAAGCTTTTTGATTACTTGAACCTGCAACATATGCCAGAGTTTCAGTGTGGTTCTTAGTTAACCAACCCTATCTTACACCGTCTTTGAATATGGGGCATTGTCAAATCGATTATTACTTGTAACGTTAATGTAAATGTTACTAATTACAGCAGTGCGATTTTCTCCTTTTACTGGTCGATTTGTGTTATCGATACTCTCGCTGCCTTACTTCTCGCGACCTTACTTCCAGGTGTTCCAACCTGCGCGATAGGTACATTCGTTTGGGGCGTTACTTGACAGATGTTGTATATATTATTTTTCAAGATAAGATAATTAATAGCCTTTCTCGCCGGAACACTCAAGGCGAGCAGGCCGTTTTCCATATTGGAATTTACCGTCTGCAGTATTTGGCAAATTAAGTAGGATATACCTACATTTTCTAAAATTATCGGCCATATCATCGATAAACGTTATGTGATGAACTAGTGTGGTGACTCCTTTTTTAAAATGTATGTTGGACACGAGTGTTTGAATTTAAGATGGCTTAAGTTATATTGTTATATATCATTTAACTAGGGTCCTTCTGTGGGATAGAATTCCTTCCATGAGATAGCATTTCCTCCTTTTAATGCTGACCTAGCTAACTCCGCCGTCAGTTAACCGTACAGCGGCCTTTTTGTAAGGGTGACACAACCTAACTAACCCAACCACATGATGGAGACGTACTTCACAAGCAACGCCAGTCAACGGAACCCTTAAGATATCTTAAAACTCTTTTAATACAAATGTATTTGGAAATCCAAAGTTCATCATTATTTTTATTCATAAATCTACTTAAAAGGTTTACTACTACACTTAAGTCGGGTCTAGTACATACCATCAAATACATGAGACACCCGAAAGCGTTTCGGCAAGGAGCACTACATGTTCCTTCAGAATCTAACGCTTTAAAATTTAAATTACTCTCAAGTGGAGTATTGGCAGGCTTACAATCATACATATTAAATTTATTTAAATTTTTTTTTTACATAGGCACTTTGATCTAAGCAAATTTTATTACTACGAGATCATCAACATATAAAACTACATAAATATTTTTTAATATGTCACCCCTGTCCAAAATATAAATACATCTATCCACAGGAGAATTTTTAAAGCCTTTTTCAGTTAGTGCCTTTTCAAACTCCTCAAACCAACATCTAGCTGCCTGTTTAAGCCCATACAAAGATTTATTTAATTTAAAGACTTGATTGCTTTCATGCTTGATTCCCTCCGGAACCTACCAGATACAAGTAAAATTAATTTAAATTTATTTAATGGCCTTAATTCTCGATATAGTCGTAATATATCATTTTAATTAATTATATCATAATCAAACGACTGTAGGTCAGTTGTCTTAATTACCGTATAAATTGGCGTATATAGCTTATTGCAATATATCATTTTAATTAATGAATGTATAATTAAACGACTGTAGGTTGTTTGCTTTTCTTATCGCATATAGCTTATCGTTATATATCATTTTAATAATTGAATGTATAATTAAACGACTGGAGGTGATTTGCCTTAATTGGCTTATATAGCTTATCGTGATATATAATTTTGATTAACGTATGTATAATTAAACGACTGTAGGTCATTAGCGCATACAGCTTATCGTTATACATATATCATTTTATTTAATGAATTTATAGTTAAAGTGTCTATCGTTTATATCCTCGTTAATTCTCATTTCATTTATTGATCTGGCTGTCTTGCTTATGAAGCTTACTTTTAAAAAGAATGTAAGTTATCTAATTTTGTGCATCATATATATTTACTGCAACTTTTCATAGTTGCTACAAAGGTACTACTTAATTTAATCTTTATTACATTTGATATTATCTCAGTTAGAGAATTCATTTGACTAGTGTCAGAATAGCCGCTCGAGTTATTTTTTACTGTACTTGGCTGTGAAGCTCATGGCAGTAATTTATTTCACATAACTAAAATTTACAAATTTAATTTGTCGTCTTGATATCGGACTCAGTTCGTTTACATATAGATATTTAACGGCTGTATATGTAGATATTTACCTCACAGGTTATTTTATTGAGTTGGTATTATTGAATGACTGTTTATTGGTCTACTGATATTGTCGCTGCCTCGCGATTAATTTAGGTTAACTTTGGTTAATAATCATTTCATTTATACCTGCCTATATTTACTGGTTATACCTATACAATAAGATTTGGGCAATATTAATGTTATAACGCATAGTTTAACAAGCAGTATCTTATTTTGCTTTGATTTATTATTCTGATAATATCAGTGAAATACATTACAAGAGAATCGTCTTATTAGTTTATGGGCGTAACCATAACCTCAACTTAATTTGAGATAGGATTAATTGTCCTGAAAGGGTTTGTGTAAGTTGACATATTTACATAAATAAGTTATTTGGAATCTTGATGTTTATTTTGGTAACTTGCAGTCAAAATAATAACTAATTCGTCTATCCACAGTTTTTTGACGTTCTTATACAGGGTATTTTTCTAAATTTTATACTATTTTCAAGGATTAATAATAATTGATAAATTACTAGTAAAAAAAAAATAGTGGCCCCCGCACCTAACTGCCAAGACATAGACCCATGCCTTTAAAAAAATTGAATCCGCTGAGTAAATCTGGCATATGGACCGCCTAATGAGCAACTAACAAATAAGGTTACATATTTGGCACCGAACGCTTAAGGCTCGTTACGTACTTGTTACGGTAATTTTAACAATTCCGTAACATCAGGTTTTTCCGAG
>MU182497.1:119317-166746 GCA_016904865.1 Pissodes strobi | reverse complement strand
CAGTTGGAGATAGGCATAGGATATTATACATGAAATATATCTAGAATTCTTCGCACAATCCAAATATGCAATAATATACAGGGTGTTCCATTTTAAAAAACATTTGTTGCTGGCGTGCTTTTTTGGGACACTCTATATATTTACATTTTATATCGCTAGGTGCAGCATCAAAAATATTAATTGACGTGTCTGAGCGTTTTTTGCAAAAAAGCATAGGTGAATTTTTATCGAATTTATCCGTTACTTTACGGACACACTGTATAAACTACAGTGACTTGGCACAAGAGAGTGGTTCCTCTACGTTTGTTTTTGTTTTCGTCGTTGTTGTTGGTTTTTTTAGGTGTTGAACACTGTATTCCAATATGTTTTTCAATAATAATTGTATCAAACTAGATTGCTAGCCCTGATGATGGCACAAACCCGTGCCGAAACTTTGGCGGTGTAAAAAACAACCAATTATTATTAAAACTGTCCAAAGAAGCTGAATCTTGTTTTATTGTATAAACTACTTTTGTTATTTTTTGACTTAAAATAAAACATACCTAAATTATTTTTAATAGTTAATTACATGTCATTTACCAAAATAACAACAAAAAATCGTTTAGGAGCCATACCCATCGCAGAAAGGAACATAATAATTATTATAATAAGTAGTTTAACAATTATAATATGCTATGAAACAAAAAAATACGGACTATGGCTATTAATTTATAGATACACAGTGGCTTGTTTAAAATATATCTCGAAGTGTATATAAACTAAACCAAGAATATATAGTTACTTAGATATTTTGTAAAGACTGTTTAAATAAGATAATGTAATGTGAAAAAATTAATGTGCACTTTGAGAAGTTTTTTGATTTGACACAATTGTTTCTGTTTTGTTTAAAAAATAATCTTCGAATTTTTAAGAAAGTTGAATTTTGAAAATATTAGGTACATATTCTTTTCAGTTTAAGCCTGTGTAATAGAAAAGGTCTTGCATCACTAGGTTTCTTTAGCTTTTTGTCTAGTTTTTGCAGCATATTTTTTTTGATGCCAATAACAAACAGGAAGAAATAAAAATAAAAACACCTACTTGAATCGACGTTTTTTAAAAAAATTTGAACTGGTTGACTTTATATTGTTAAGTGATGAAATTTTTGGCACTTGTGGTAATTATTGTAAAAAAACTGTGTGTGTTCCTAAAGATGTTAACATATCACTTATAATGTTTAAATTGCCTTCTACAGAACGCTAATCGATTATTACTTGTAACGTTAATGTAACTGTTACTAATTACAGTAGTGCGATTTTCTCCTGTTACTGGTCGATTTGTGTTATCGATACTCTCGCTACCTTACTTCTCGCGACCTTACTTCCGGTGTTCCAACCTGCTCGATAGGTACATTCGTTTGGGGCCTTACTTGACAGATGTGGTATATATTCTTTTTCAAGATAATTAATAGCCCTTCTCGCCGGAACACTCAAAGCGAGCAGGCCTTTTTCCATATTGGAATTTACCGTCTGCAGTATTTGGCAAACTAAGTAGGATATAAATTTTCTAAAATTATCGGCCATATCATCCATAAACGTTATGTAATGAACTAGTGTGGTGACTCCTTTTTTAAAAGGTATGTTGGACACGAGTGTTTCAGTTTAAGATGGCTAAAGTTATATATCATTTAACTAGGGTCCTTCTGTGGAATAGAATTCCTTCCATGAGATAGCATTTCCTCCTTTTAATGCTGTCCTAGCTAACTCCGCCGTCAGTTATCAGTACAGCGGCCTTTTTGTCAGGGTGACACAACCACATGATGAAGACGTACTTCACAAGCAACTCCAGTGTCGGCAACTCTACCACATACAAGTAAAATTAATTTAAATTTATTTATGGCCTTAATTCTCGATATAATCGTAATATATCAATTTAATTAATTAATTTATAATCAAACGACTGTAGATCACTTGACTTAATTACCGTATAAATTGGCGTATATAGCTTATTGTAATATATCATTTCAACTGTAGGTTGTTTGCTTTCCTTATCGCATATAGCTTATCGTTATATCTTTTTTATAATTAAATGTATAATTAAACGACTGTAGGTGATTTGCCTTAAATGGCGTATATAGCTTATCGTGATATATAATTCTGATTAACGAATGTATAATTAAACGACTGTCGGTCATTTGCATTAATTAGCGCATATAGCTTATCGTTATATATCATTTTAATTAATGAATCTATAGTTAAACGACCGTAGGTCATTTGGTGTCTATCGTTTATATCCTCGTTAATTCTCGTTTCATTTATTGATCTAGCTGTCTTGCTTATGGAGCTCACCTTTAAAAAGAATGTAGGTTATCTAATTTTGTGCATCATATATATTTACTGCATCTTTTCATAGTTGCTACGAAGATACTTAATTTAATCTTTATTACATTTGATATTATCTTAGTTAGAGAATTCATTTGACTAGTGTCAGAATAGCCGCTCGAGTTAGTTTTACTGTACTTGGCTGTGAAGCTCGTGGCAGTAATTTATTTCACATAACTAAAATTTACAAATTTAATATGTCGTCGTGATATCGGACTCAGTTCGTTTACCTATAGATATTTAACCGCTGTATATGTAGTTATTTACCTCACAGGTTATTTTATTGAGTTGGTATTATTGAATGACTGTTTATTGGTCTACTGATAGTGTCGCTGTATCGGGATTAATTTAGGTTAACTTTGGTTAATAATAATTTCATTTATACCTGCATATTTTTCGTCTTAGTCATAACATCTTGACAGATGTGTTGTGATTTTGGATAGATCTCCTGACTACATCACGCCATCTGTCACGAGCTGAAGACATGTGAGCTGCTTGTGGGAAAGTAACATCTAATAGGTTTTTAGTCACATCCATCCAACGGTTTCGTGATCGCCCACGTCATCTACACCCTTTAGGTTTACCCTGTACAATAAGTCTTTCCATCAACTCATTCCGATTGATGTGTCCGAAGAAGGTAAGAATTCTGGAGTAGACCATACAAGACAAGCGATTTGACGGGCGTATTTCCTGTAGAACTGAGACATTCGTTCTATGTGCGGTCCAGGGTATCTTCAACATGCGTCTCCACGCCCACATCTCAAAAGCATCAATCCGGCGACGATCTACTTTCTTGATGGTCATTTTTCGGAGGCATACAAGATAAGTGAAAAGACCAGAGTGCTGACTAGATTAGTTTTTGTTTGTTTTGTGATGTCATTGTCCCGCCATATTTTGTTAATTGCGTGATTGCTGCTCCAGCGAGTTGAATACGACGTTTTATCTCGCCATCGCAACCGCCGGTATTTTCCAATAAGGCTCCTAAGTATACAAATCTGTTGACAACTTCACACCGGCCAATGGTGTGACATTCGGGATAGTTGTTGTGTTCCCTATCAATGATCATGATTTTGGTTTTAGTATAGTTTATATTTAGACCATACAGAGCACTGGCATCTTCAAGTCTCTTCAGGAGACTAAGCATTTCCGCTTGGGAGGCAGCAATCAGCAAATCTTAAGTTAGATACTTTTCTACCATCAATATTTACACCACCGTGCCAGTTTTCCAGTACCTGTCTCATAATAAATTCGCTGTAAACATGAATGACATGGAAAATAAGGGAAATAGCCTGTGTTACGACCCGACTCACGCTCGGCGTCATACCGATTCCGGGTCGGATGGTGTGAAATGTGCTACCGGCTGCAAAGGTATGAGAAATCAGGTACCCTGCAGAAAATGTGCTACTGAAACTAAAACAAAAATTAACCTCCGAAAGGCAAATAAGATTGGAACTTGGAACATCCGGGGGCTGATCCAACATCCTGGAAAGCTGCAAATCATATAGAAAAAGAAATGAAGCATTACGATCTGGATGTTCTATGACTATCAGAAACTCACTGGCGGGGCAACGGACGCTTTAGAACCACCGAAGGCAACATGGTCTACTTTTCGGGTCCAGAGAATGCGAGCATAAATGGTGTTGCAATAATTGTACCTTCAAGGCTGAGCAACTCCGTTGTTGGGTACAATGCAGTCGATGACAGAACAATCCATATCAGGATTCAGTCCTCTACCACGATCGCTCATTTTCTTCAAGTCTATGCGCCTACGTCGACAGCTGAGGAAGCGGACATGGATGAATTTTACGGTCGTCTCGAAGAGATACTTAGAACTATCCCAAACCGTGACATGGTAGTTGTCTTGGGTGACTTTAACGCTAAAGTGGAAAGGCCTCAGAGGATGTTGAGCATGTCATGGGACATTTCGGACTGGGCGAAAGAAACGAGAGAGGCGATCGCCTTGTGGAATTTTGTATACAACAAAATCTTGTAGTTACTAACACACTCTTCCAGCACCATCCCCGAAGACTATTCACGTGGCGGAGCCCTAATAACCAAGTCAAGAACCAAATAGATTACATCCTGATCAAATCACGATGGAGGTCGTCGGCCATAAATTGTAAAACCTATCCCGGGGCAGACTGTGGAAGCAATCACCAGCTCTTGGTTCTAAACTTTAGACTTCGCATTAAGGATGTGAATCGTAGGCAGGTCGGAGAGATCAGGTTGCCGCTTCCTTCAAAGGGACAAGCTTTTCAGACGGATCTTGAAAATAAACTGTGTCTAGATCAAATAGAAAGCGATCCTGAAAACAGCTGGAACTACTTAAAAGATAAGATAATCGAAACTGCGAAAGACCACGCATCACCAACTACTATAAAACGTAAGCCATGGATCACCGACTATACGTGGGACCTGATTCAACGCAGAAAAGATAAATCTGGCACCGACACTGACTATAGAAGTCTGTCAAAAGAAATCAAGAAACAATGCCGCAGGGACAAGGAAAATTACATTGCCCAGATATGCACAGAAATAGAAAAACATGGAAATAGAAATGAACCTAGAGATTTATTCCATAAAGTAAAAATTCTAACGAGAGATTTCAAACCACAAAGCTGGTCTATCTTAGACAAGGAGGGAAAACTAAAAACTGACATCGACGAAATCTTAGAAACGTGGAGAATTTATTGTGCTGATCTGTACAGAAATCCAGAAACTCCGACAGAGAATTTATGGCCAAAAGAGCCCGCGATACTACTTTCAGAAATTGAGGAGGCGATTCAATCGCTAAAGAAAAACAAATCGCCAGGTATTGACTCCATACCAGGAGAATTTTTTCAAATGTTGGGCAAAAAGGGCGTGCAAATTATACACTCTATCTGTACGGCTATATGGAACACAGGAAAATGGCCAGCTGATTGGTGCACTTCAATATACGTTCCACTACATAAAAAAGGGACTACTACAAGATGTGAGAACTACCGAACACTGTCACTGATATCTTACGCCAGCAAAATTCTTTTAAAAATCCTAAAAACCAGACTTAAAGCCTATTTAGATCGCCAAATATCCCAAGAACAGGCAGGTTTTGGGAAGGGAAAGAGAACTAGAGAGCAAATACTAAATTTAAGACAGCTTATCGAAAAGTCTAGAGAATTTCAAGTACCCATGGTGGTTTGCTTCGTCGATTACCAGAAGGCGTTCGACTGTGTTAGCTGGGACAAACTTTGGACCATTTTGATAAACATGGGCTCCCCCCCATCTTGTGTCCCTTATAAAGAACCTCTATGAATCAAACACAGCAACGATTCGTTTGGATCAGAAATTCTCACAGCAATTTCGAACGGAACGTGGAGTCAGGCAAGGCTGCGTAATATCACCTGACCTTTTTAATATATATGGAGAATTTGTCATGAGGGAGTCCTTAGAAGGATGGTCTGGAGGTGTAACAGTCGCCGGGAAAAAATCTCTAACTTAAGATTTGCTGACGATACCACCCTTATAGCAGCAACGGAGGAAGAGATGATAGAACTTCTCAGACGAGTAGGACACGAGAGCAACAAGGTCGGCTTAAAAGTCAACAAGAGCAAGACCAAAGTAATGTTAGTGGATAGATTTAACACCTTGCAATTGACTGATCGTCTAAGCGAATACGAACTGGTGGACAACTTTATCTACCTGGGCTCTACCATATCCAATAACGGAAACTGCGAGGCAGAGGTTCGAAGACGCATTGGCATGGCAAAAAGTGCCATGAGTCGGCTAACCAAAATATGGAAAGATCGATCAATTTCCAAAAAAATAAAAATAAGACTTGTAAAGACTCTCGTTTTCTCCATTTTCTTATACGGGGCTGAAGCTTGAACTCTCAGTGCTCATGAACGTCAGAAAATCGACGCTTTTGAATTGTGGTGTGTACAAATGTTTCTATTTTGGATGAACTTAAGATAAAAACTAGATTGTCAGCAACTTGTCTACAGCGTGTCCTTCAGTTTTTTGGTCATGTGGCTCGCAGGGGTGAGGATAGCCTAGAGCGTTCAGGAGATATCTGCCATAGAAGATAGTGCTCCAAAGTGCCCGCAGAATATATAAGAAGACCTTGCTGGTATGGGAGATCAAGGCATATATATATTTACTGGCTATACCTATACCACATATTACTCCTACAATAAGATTTGGGCAATATTAATGTTATATAACGCATAGTTTAACAAGTAGTATCTTATTTTGCTTTGATTTATTATTCTGATACATTACAAGGGAATCTTCTTATTAGTTTATGGGCGTAACCATAATCTCAACTTAATTTGAGATAGGACTAATAATTGTCCTGAAAGGGTTTGTGTAAGTTTACATATTTGGAATCTTGACGTTTATTTTGGTAACTTGCAGTCAAAATAATAACTAATTCGTTTATCCACAGTTTTTTTGACGTTCTTATACAGGGTATTTTTCTAAATTTTATTACCCTATTTTCAAGGATCAGTAATAATAATATAGTTAGTGGAGAAATGTCATTAGCATCTGTGTGTTTTTCATCGAACTGATGCATATTCATGGGCCATTTGATACAATACCTCCTATAAGGTCGTCTCTAATTACATTGTAATATAGATTAATTTTTAATATTTATTTTTGTTTGTGGTATCTGCTTCACTGGTGTATGGTAGATAGCAAAATAACTGCAGTTTTTGTTAATAATCTAAAAATATTAGTTTCAATATTGCCTTTTTGTTTTTATCTTATATAAACTATTCACTTGCAAATAACCGCAAATACCATTGAAATAAGGCTGACCTAGCTGACGCAACGTTTATCAATATGGTGCCCTACCACAAATGTTGCCAGATGAAATATTTGCGAGTCATCACCAGAGCGCCAAAAAAAACAAGTCACCAGATTTGTTTATTGCAGAACTGATTGCTCATCATATAAAAATAACTCATAACTGAAAACTAGAAGATTTTTGTTTTGAAAAACTTATCATTCACAAAATAAATATCCTCAATTTCTAACCACTTCTCGGCAGGATGTTTATCAGCCGTATTCCATTTTAAAAGGTTTGTTCCAATCCAACGCGCAGAAAAAGTGGAGTAAAACCGTATTAAATTTCCAAGCGTCGGCGTCGCGTCGTCCGCATTAAATGTCACTGTTACCAAAGAACATAATTACGGACCAAGTATTTCGGTTTTTAGACTTAATTAAAATTGTGAAAAAAGTACGCCTACAACTGGATTTGCACTATCGACCCGATCGACCTCGGCATATCTAGTGCCACCATGCTATGCTTTAACGACTGATGAGCCATGAAGGCGGTTGATATCATCCGTGGTAATATGAGGATATTTATTATTGTTTCTTGAATTTAAAGGTTAAGGTCAATGTACATGCAGCAGCGTTTCAAAAAGCTGCGCTTTTCTCGTCTTTCTGCAGGTGTCATTTATTATGTGTAAAAAGCCTTATCAGCGACATCAAGTGAAATACAAAAATTACCGCTAACTTATGGGGAACTCCTATGCGCAAATCTGAATTTACATCAATCTTTTTTGCTTATACCGGCCATGTACTTTTATTATTTCGCAGTTGAGCTTTTTCTTTTGACTCTAAATTGTCTATTATTCATTAATATTTCGAATAAAGTTGTACCATCAGGGGCAGACATATTCATGTAAGACAGATATTAATGTTATTAACGTACTAACTTCATAAGCGATTAAATAAACAACTTAGGAGATAATAACCAAAAATAACATGGTGCGTTTACTTAATGTCACGATAAAAATACTCGAATATTTTTAATTTACTTGAGTATTTAGTATACGCACATATTTCTGTGTCAAGGCTGAACTATTATACTAGGAAAGTAAAAAAGCGCTGCCGCAATACAACTGTATTCTCCTATATTACGAAATTAAGGAAACCATCCGAGAACAGTGCTCGTGAATGGATGAAGTAATTTCTTAATTTGAATTGGTAATCGTTGAACACTCGGTATGACATCACTAAGATCCGTATCTTGACAACAACATTACATACTGTGTTTGTATTGTTTAAACATAATAGTTGTCGGATGGTTGGTTACTATATTATAATAATAAATGGTATTTTATCAGATTCTACTGATATGCTGTCTCGTATATGTGTAAACAGTAGGTACAGTTTCTTCTACACCTACCAAAAGAGCATTATAATTTTTAACGTTATAATATTAGTCATTAGTCTAGAATTGCTGATACCATGTATTCAGAGTGTTGAATGAATATGAAGGGGAAAGCGCTACAAAATCATATAGGGTAATTCGGGGAGAGATTTTTATTCTTTTTAATATAAATAATATTTCGGGAATAACATACTCAAATCACACAATTAATCGTTTAGTTTAGTTCTTGATATCCGCATGCAAATATAGAAAACAGAAAACATTTCTTAAAAAAAAATCTTAATGAAAAAAAAAATAATTGTTCAACTAACACATATACTGTGGGAGAGATGAACCACTATGGTATGGCTAAACTTTAAAAAGTTTTTTTTTAAGATTTTCAGGTGTCAATAATTCCATGAGCTTTGAACTGCGCTTTCTTAAAGATGTAACCTTTCAACTGGTACTTGGTATTGAACTAATTAAATCTAATCGTGACATTTTTCATTATTTTTTTGGGGTGCATTCTAAAATACCACTAACCCAAACTACATAAAAAAGATAAGAAAATTGAACACCAATGAGAAAAAGTTAGGTACCTGGATATCTTTTTTATGCAACCTTTGTGACGATGGCTTTCTTAGTTTCCCATGCGAAGAGCTGTTTGTTACACAGCTTTGGTCCTTTTTCTACTAAAGATGTTTTAAATGAAACAAAATCTAAAATAAACGTAGTTAAAAATAATGTTTTATTTAAACAACAAGAGATTGATAACCATATTATCTTCTTGATGGCTAGAAAAATTAAACACATTATCTTTTGTCAGTTCCACATTTTCTGCACTAGTTTTCGAAGAGGCAGTATTTCGTTTTTTATCAGAACCGACAGTAGAATTTAATTGATCATCCACACAATCCTACAAATTAATAACAGTCAATCGTTGCCGTGTGACAACCTGCAAAACTTTCTTCGTTGAATGCTTGATCGTCGATTAAATTATTAGGCTGAACAAAGGCATAATCAATAAAGGATCACTTCTGAGTTGAAGGGGATTATTCCGGTAGCCCAGAAACCAGCAGTAGCCGATTTTGTCCAAGCTTCTGAAAAAAAACGACCCAATATGCAATATTCCCAGTTTTTGACCAGAGTTTCTTTTCATAACGTTATTACATGCTCCATAATAATATGAATGAATGCATGAATGATTTTGGAGGGTATTAGTACACTGCGACCTGTATAGATTTATTGTGTCCCCCTTTCTTGGTGCTTCTGTTGATGCGATTCTCAATCAGAGTGCCTTATGCAGATTTAGTGCTTTGATAAAAGCAAATAGTTTGGATGGTTCTATTGATGGAAGTTTCTCCTGTTCGACAATGCAGCACCCGAAGCAGGCGATTCGCCTGTTCGTTCCCCCCGCCCCCCTCCTCACAGAATCGGCAATTGTCCTCGTTTTCAATTTTTATTCTCTTCAGGGCCCTCCTCAACCGGCAGTGGCCAGTAAGAAAGCCGGTGAGGATGCGAAGATTATTCTCAGTCAGTGTTATAATGTATTTTGATCATCTGCATGAGGGGGTCATAGAAACATCTTGGACTGCCCTAACCCTGGAAGGCATTTCCGGTTCATTTGGTTCGTACTTCTTTTCTGAATCCTTCCTTGTAGGTGTGCATCCCTATGCCACAGAAAGGTTCCGGTCCTAAAAGCGGAGTTTGTGCTCCTTCTTTGCCAATTGGTCTGCTTTTCGTTGCCTTCTATCCCAGCGTCTTCTGGTATCCATTATAGGATTAGTTTGTTATTCTTGTCTAGTTCGTTTAGCCTATTTAGTCATTCCCATACCATTCTGGGCGCTAATTGTAAGCGAGCTCAGCGCTTTGATGGCTGCTTGACTGCCTGAGAAGATGACAATCTCTTCCTATACTTTCTGTCGAGATTGAATTGCGCACATCTTCCTAAGCCGTTAATTTCCGCCTGGAATATGTCCGGGTGATTTCCCATTGCTTCGGAGACTTTGGTTCCTGCCCCAAATACTCCGGCCCCGCGGTCCCCTGTTCAGTTCTTAACCCGTATGTATACCCTTTTATGGCACTTTGCTGCAATGTGAGAATGCAAGTTTTCCATTCCTCTCTACTTCTTCTCACGACCGTGAAGTATTTTTCAAAATTGTATCTTTTGACTATATCCTCCTGAGGAGCCCAAGAAGTGGTATATGCTTTGTCAGGGATATTAATTCAACCTTTCTAAATCATCCTCCCCCGCCCGCTTCCTCTCTTGTGATTCTAGTAATTGCTTGCCTAGCTGCTCTCTCTACAAGAATGTGTAGATGCGCGAGGCCCACAATTGTCTCGATTGCTGCTGTTGGACATGTTTTCATTGCGCCTGTTATGCTTATACATGCCAGGCGTTATACTTTGTTGACGGTTGGTTTAATGCTCTGCTTTTCCGTTTCCTTGAACCAGACAGTTAAGTAGGGTGGATCTTGTTATCATTGCGTATATCCATCGCAGAATTTCTGGTTTACCTCCAGGTTTTTCCTGCAAGGCTTCGGCACATTATGGGGGCCCTCGTAGCCTTAGTTACAACTCCTTCAATGTGTTTATTCCATTTGAGTTTGCAATCCAGCGTTATGCGTTATGGTTACTTTCGATGAGTTTACTTCCAGCCCCACTGTTTGGCACCATTCTTCCATTGCTTTGAGTTCAGTTTGAATGAGTTCACATAGTGTACCCTCAAACTTTCTTCTTGCTGTGATGACAATATCATCGGTATACCCAACACAATGTAGGCCGAGGTCTGTCAATATTTCTAGCAGTTCATCCACCACTAGACTCCACATTAGTGGTGAGCATTCTCCGCCCTGTAACGTACCTCGAATGGTTCTCACTTTAATAGTCTGATTACCTGCTGAAGTTTCTGCTGTTCTCGTGGCAATCATCTCACACATCTATTGAGATATTGTGCCGTTCACTTCCCTTCTCGTTAATGCCCTCTCTACAGGCACGTGGGATGTATTTTTGAATGCTCCCGCGATGTCTAGGAAGGCGCAGAACGCGATTCTTTTCTCATTTAGAGTTTCTTGTATCATGTTGGTCAGTTGGAATAGTGCGGTCTCTGTGGACCTGCCCGTTCTGTATGCATGCTGGCTTGCATTCAACGGCCTCGTTTATAAGGTAGTAGATCTGATGTAATTGTCTACTCTCTTCTCAATCATTTTCAGTAAAAATAACGTGAGGCTGATTGGTCTGAAGGATTTCTGATCTGTCCCATCCTTCTTTCCTATCTTCGGGAAGAAGGTGACTTTTGCCCTTCTCCATGTTTTTGGTATATTGCCGATGGCCATACTGCTTCTGTTGATATCTACAAGGTGTGGCATAATTTCTCTTTTCCCCCCTGTAAGTAGGCTGGGAAGATTTCATGCAGTCCTGGCGTTTCGAGTCGCCCCGCAGTGAGTACCGTTCTTGCCAATGCCCTGCCATCCCTAGTAGGTCGCCTTGGGCTAGCTTCTTCTTCACTTAGGTTTCTTGGTTGACTACCTGGGAAGTGTTAGCTCAGGAGGAGGAGCGCTCTCTCATCCGTGTAGGTGCCATCCAGCTTTTTCGGGGCCGTTGTTAAGCTTGTTCACTCTTTTGCCATGGCCCTGTGTAGTCTGGCCGCAACTGGAGTAGAGGCGATGTTTTCGCAGAAGGCTCTAAAGTTGTTTCTTTTGGTCTTTCTGATGTCCTTGTTGTAGTTGGTGATAGCCTCTGTGTAGCCCTGCCACTCTCCGATCCTTTTTGCTCTGTTGAATAGACAACGAGCCCAAGTTCGGAGAAGTAACTTTTTAGTGATTTAAACACTAAAGCATAAAATAATATTGGCAAATTCTAATAACTCGCTGATGTTGCAATGCTATGTGTGGCCGTCGAGGATAAGCAAAACTTTACCAACTGGTTTTCGGGGAACGAAATAAATTGGGTGTTAACATATGGTGACTCTTGGAATATCCGAACTGCTGAACCAGGTGGCACACCGGATGAACATTCACTTTTTATATTTTTGAGTTTGAATATGCAGAATGAAGGCAAAAGCTACCCTCCACATTACAGAAAGCAATTAGACTTATGGTCTCACCTTTTCCACCTGTGGTAATGAATAATACGCTCTTTGATCCCTTTTCAGCAATAACTTGTCCGTGCTTATTATTAAGTTGAAGTTCCATCTCGTCAACATTAAAAATCTTTGCAGGTCTGTTATACACATCATTTTCCGACAGAATGGACTCTGATAATTCAAAATAATTACGAACGCTTAGATCGGGATCAGGATAACAAACAAAATCCTGGAAACTATAAAGAAAAATAAAGGCATAAGAGTTCTAAGATCGAACCAAGAGAAGGGAAAACAGAAAATTGTAAAAATAAAAAACAATCAAGGAATCCTTATCACAGACAAACAAGAAATTAGAAGGGAAATACAAATATTCTACGAACAGCTCTACCAAACAACTATACCAAGCCCAAATGAACCTCCTAAACACATTACAAACGTAGGCTCAGAAGACATGCTGGAAATATCACCATCAGAAATTAAATACGCACTCCAACAGATGAAAAACGGCAAGAGTCCGGGAAAAGATGGAATAACACCGGATATGCTAAAGATGGGTGGAAAAACACTAATAGAGACAATAGGAATGCTGTTAAACAAATCTCTGATAGAGGGAAAATCCCGGAACTATGGAAAAATGCCGAAGTCGTGCTAATCTACAAAAAAGAAGATCGTTCAAATATAGAAAACTATAGACCAATAAGCCTGCTATCACACCTATATAAACTTTTCACTAGAATTATCAACAATCGACTGGCTACGAAACTAGACTCCTACCAACCGGTAGAACAAGCAGGCTTTCGAAAGGGCTTTAGCACTACAGACCATCTGCAAACAATTAAAGCAGTCATCGAGAAAGCAACGGAATACAACATACCCCTACATCTGGCGTTTGTAGACTACCAGAAAGCCTTTGACAGCGTTGAAACCTGGTCTTTTCTAACAGCAATGAACGACGCGAGAATCGATTCGAGATATTCCACTCTTATTAAGAATATCTATGATAAGGCAACCTTTCACGTAAAAATGGACGACTATATTAAAACAGACAAAATATCACTTGGCAAAAGAGTACGACAGGGGGATACCATCTCTCCCAAGCTATTTACCCTAGCACTGGAGAATGTTTTGAAGAAGCTTGAATGGGAAAACAAGGGCCTAAACATCGATGGAGTATACCTCAATCACCTCAGATTTGCAGATGATATAGTCTTGATGAACATTCAAGAACTGAACAACATGCTAAATGAATTAAACGAGTAATCCAATAAAATAGACCTAAAAATGAACCTACACAAGACCAAAATAATGAGCAAAAATTAATGTAACATCACCATAGACAACGTTACCATAGAGAATGTAGAACATTACATATACTTAGGTCATAAAATCAAGCTGGGCAAAGAAAACCAAACTACGGAAATCAAACGCAGGATCCATTTGGCATGGGTGGCCTTCGGAAACAAGAACTTTATTTTTAAAGATAAAAAGGTACCCCTAAAATTAAAGAAGAAAGCCTACGACAGCTGTATTCTGCCGGTTCTCACCTACGGCTTGGAAACTATGGCAATAACCCGAAGAGCAGCTGAGCAACTGAGAGTCGCACAGAGAGCCATGGAGAGGATAATGCTGGGAGTTACCATAAGAAAAATCGTACAGAGAGCCATGGAGAGAACAATGCTGGTAGTCACCGTAAGGGACAAAATGCGAAATGAACAGATACGTGATAGAACCAAAGTGACGGATGTTGTGAAAAGGGTAGCAAACTTGAAGTGGAATGGATCGGACATGTGGCGAGACAGGAACCAGATAGATGGACCCAAAGACGGCACTCTGGAGACCAAGAGGAAGAACAAGCAATGTGGGACGACCGAAAAAGAGATGGATAGACGATGTCAGAACGGTGGCAGGGGGACAATGGATGAGATTAGCGAAAGATCGCGGGACATGGAAAAATCTGGAAGAGGCCTATATCCGACAATGGATGGAGACGGGCTGACGAAGATGAAGAAGATCGGGATATTTTGATAGAAACGAAAGTAACCAAGTAAACAGTCATACCCCGCGTTTTCTTCTCAGTATTGAAACTACGATTTATTCAAAGTTATTGAGCTACCTCAAAAGCCATGTATCGAACAGCGTCCCGTGTTGACGCAAATCCATATTTTCGAAGTTTTTTAATATGCGCAAGTTCGTTTTCTTCTCCCAATGAACAAGACAGACCTAACCTATTGTTTTTCTTTAAATTACCAACCTTCTTCCGCCGCTACAATGTTGCTTTTGGAATGCTAAAATGCTTCGTAGCTTGATGGGCATTATTTAAAATCAGCTTCCCTCCAATTACCACGGGAAGGATGCTGCTTGCGCTTATATTTTGTAGGTATTCTGAAAACGCATACTTAATTGAAAATTAATATGCCCTTGGTTCATCGAACCCAAACAAAAATGGCATCTATGCCGATTGTCAGGAAGAGATGGACCACCAGAGAAAAAACCCTTAATTACTGGAATGCTTCTTAACAAAAGGAAAGTTAGAAATGTGGGCAATTACGTAATGAAAAATGCAGTATAAATGATGATTTTTAATACTTACGTTGATATGCATTGTAACATAAAGGCCTTGAAATTTTTACGAGACAAATTTTCTCTATTTTTGAGGAGCTTAAAACCAACACTTTCACTACTTTGATGGCCGACGCACTACTAACTGAACAAGTTCGTTTATTTCTAGACGCATTAATAGTATCATCTAACAAACAATAACTAAATTATAAGAGTGGTCCATCTAACGCGATGGTGCATCTTTCCCAGAATCACTCTATAGTGATTTTCAAGATAGATTACTTATTAGATAAGTCATTTTCTGAAATATTCAAAATATTTTGAAAACGTTTAGTTGAAATATTGGTTTTAAATAACTCATGTCGTTCACTCATCTTGTGATTGACTATCTTCATGCCCTTCTTCCTTGGCATTGTCTCCATTTTAAATCTGATATTTGAGGTTTCAGTATTTTCTCGAATCTCTTCATGTATCTTGGCGTAATTATTTAACTTTGCTCTCCCCATAGTCATTGGTGTTACTCTAAATATAGGTATTAACTGTTTCATATAAATCTGTGATCCGTTAGAATCTTACGTCATAAGACGGAAACCTTTCATCAAATTTTGCATCTTTACAAATATAATCAAAAATTAAGGTGCATATTGAATACACACTTATTATATGAGAGCCAACATAATTTTATCTAAACTTTAAAAACACTATTTTGTTACGAGAAAGCAGTTAACACTGTTTCTCTAATGCCCTATAGGCCAATTTGCTAAATGCACGATATCACCACTGCATTCTCCGCAAACCGCCAACATACCATTTAATAAGCTTACAAATAAGGCCAAAACGTTCCGAAAGCCAATTCCCTCGAATATCGAGAACCACTTAAATCGATAATGGCCAAAGCGACCGCGGATCGAACGGCATCCGATTCGTTATTCAGTTGTTTTGCATGCTGATTTACCAATTAGAATAAATCAAGTAGCTCGTTCGATAAAAACAAATGACAGCTCGAAACAAAGTACCCAATTAAAGGAACAGTTATGTAGAAGAGCAGCGGGGAAAAAGAAGAGTTGAAAAACTTTTCTTCAACCTAACCTATACCTTTTAGGGAATGGTGAAATTTAATTGGTGCAGGGGCCAATAAGTTCAAAGTAGATGCTGCATTTTAATGAAATCGTTAATCGATAACAAATATCTTATAGTTACCGAATAGAAATAGCAGTTTGGGTCAGCAAACTACTTTGTGATGTGACCACAAAGAATCACGATGCATTATTGAAAAATTCATAGCTAGGAAAATGTAACTTTCAATTTTTTGTACCTACAAATATTGATACAAAAAATCTGGAATATAGTTCAACATGAGATAATGGACTTGGCAAATTAAATATGTTGGCAGATGGTTCCTCCTGAATATTGTCTATTTTTTCTTAAGTGCCTATGCTTTATACTCGGCTTTATATCAGGATATCAAAAATTCCCTTAGTCAAACGTGGCCCTGGAAATGGAAAGGACGCTCTGATCTTTGTGAAGTAATTATGTCTATTAACGTCTGAGTAAGTCAAACTTTTATAGAAGGATGATAAGCTAAGACAATCCATATCCAAGATAATTTTTCAGATCTCAATATAACTGCGTCAGGACATCTCTCATTTCAGTCTCGCCTTAGCTCTTGTGAATCTAGCTCCTCACATTGCGGAATTTGCAACTTCTGAGATAATGTGGTAAAATATATCTGTAGCATAAAAGTGATTGCTTTGTGTGTATACAGTTTGGGTAATGGTGAATTGATCAGTGTTCTGTTAGTACTAATATTATTACAATTTTTAGGTGAGTTTAACTAGTTCGACCCATCTTGAAGATAGAATCTTCACTAGTTGCATTTCGCAGAGCTTCTTACATCGTGTCAATGCGTTATTGGTGTTTTGATACATGTAAGAGGAAAGTTTTTGCACCTTACTGTAACATCAAGTCTGTTTAAGTATATGGATGATCGCTGCAACACCAATATTGCAGAACAAAGAGGCTATGTGCCTGCCATGGGGAGCGATCCAAATCTTTAGGAAGACTAGTTGTGGAATGGATGGTTGAGAGGACATCTGGGGAAGATGTAGAGGTACCTAATAAGCAACTAATAATATTAGGATAATTTTTAGTTGCATAGCTGAAGTTGAGTGAAGTCAGTTAAATTGGTTCTGTTGTTTTTTTGCATTGGCCATTGGAGGTAAAACTTGGATTTAAAGGCGCTGCGTTTGGAGTAGGTAACTAACTTTGTGCGTTTGAAGAAAATTGAACGGAAAACGGGGGGCATTGCACCTATGTGTCTCGTAGGTAATTTTGCAGAAACATAGAATTTATGGCGTTCAAGATTCGAGAATTATTTGACGCCAAGTGAGTGACTTGGACGGAAAAACACAGTGCGCCCTCTAAACAATATTGAAGAGGAAGACTTTAAGACATATATTTTCAAGTTTGAGGATTGGGAAAGGACAACTTAAGCATCCTACTAAATAAATTTAAGGCAGACTTCCTAAGGAAGATGCAGCGTGTGAAAGGTATAGACTATTTTCCAATCGACAAATAAAAAAGCGAGCTATGAAATGTAAGTTGGGAAATTTACAAGACAGTCTCACCAAACTGAGCACATTTGTGGTATAAGTAACAGAACGATGAGAAACGGCTCTGTTTTATAATGGAGTCTTCAAAAATAAGAAGTGATGCCATGGGCAGTGGATGCAGTGTATGGTAATGCAGAAGCAGATGGGTCCAGAAGTTATCAAGGAAACGGTCAAGTCAAAAATTAGGTCAAAGGCACTCCAAAATGTATAGAGACGTGCTTTAAATGTGGAAAATCCCTGTCCATAATTAAGTGATCGACATTCGGAAAAGTATGCCTATTTTATAATATACCGAACCATTTTGAAAAATGCTGCCTGAGGAAGAAAAGCAAAATAGATGGAGTCAATGCTAGAGAGGAATCAATAATGAGGACGTTTGTAGGAAGTATTGTCCAAGTAAATTCTCTCTGAATGACACCCTGAAACTGTAATTACTAAAAATAATGAAATGTTCAAAATCCATTCAGGAGCTATGGTACTATAAAAATTAAATTATAACAAGTTGTACAAAATTTATTCCTATACAAGAGATGTACTAAATGTACTAGGGATGTGTCAGAGGCCTTGTTCCAAAAATGACCAATTTAACAATTTAAATTTTTATATAGTTCACTCAAACACAAAATACTTTAGGTTACATTCTTCGATGCACTTAGAACTTGTTTATAGGGATAAATGTATGAGTTAACTGACATACCTATTAACAGTACTAACAGTATTCGTGACCTGGGTATAGAGTTTGACGCCAAATTATCATTCTCTTCTCATGTCCAAAACATTGTTTCAAGAGCCTTGAAAATGCTTGGCTTTGTATGCCGATCATCTAGAGATTTTTCTATTAATACCCTTAAGATTCTGTACTGCTCTCTCGTTAGGTCTGTTCTGGAATATTGTTCTGTAATATGGTCGCCTAACTATAAGATTTATATTGACGCAATTGAGAGAGTACAGAACAAATTTAATTTCTTCGGGTTGTCGGTTTTAGACTGGGTCTTCTTCGTGAGGAATATACTTACGATGATATTAGGGGATTCTTGGGATTGCAGTCCTTGGAGGTCCGGAGGATGTGTGCTGATTTGTGCTTCCTTTATAAGATTCTGAGTGGCAGCATTGATTGCTCCTCAGTTCTTCAATTGGTTAACTTGAGAGCGGGCGAAAAGCGTGGCCGCAACAAAGACTTATTTTTCATTCCCTTCCACCATACAAATTACGGCCAGAATGAATCATTGACAAGGATGATCAGGTCTGCGAATGCCAGTTCTGGTAATATTGACTTCTTTAATTGTTCATCTGTAGCCGAGTCTGTAGCTGTTTTCAAATCTAGGCTAAAATCTTTTTATTGAATAATGTAATGTTATTTGGAAGTGTTGTTCCCTTTACATTTTGTTTTAAATTTTATAAGTTAACTGTAATAGGAGAGAATTTGCTCTGAAATTGTAAGATGTTCATTTACTTTTATAAATGTAACATATTGTAAAATGTCTTGTACGTTGATAAATAAATAAATAAATAAATAAATAAATAAATGTTGGTGATCCACATTGTGGTTGAGAGAAATGCAAAGCTAGTAATCCATATCCTACCAGGAAGAGATATTTTAGGACCAATTTCAAAATATTTTCAATTTGGTGAGTACCAGTGTTTACGTGGATGATATTGTAGGTATATGAGGAAATTCAAAGATTGAGTATGATGAAATACTTAGAAGGGTTTTGGAGCTAGCAAGACAGAATCACATAAAACCTAATGTAACTAAATGTAAATTTGGTTAAATTAAGATTAATTACATGAGTAAGGCTATTTTTAGTGAGGGTGTTAGTCCATTTTCTTAATTCCTAAATATAAAGAACTTTTTGAGATCATGATTTCTGGTGATTCTTCAATAAATTGCCGGTAAATAGTCTCTAAAGTAATATGTTCCTTTCGCGCATATATTTTATAAATGACTCCCTTAAGCAATGCACAGTATTCTTCATAATTCGAGGTTTCCTCCGGGAAACGTTTCCAGATATATCCTTTCTAAAATCGAAATCCGTTCCTCTGTTTGGATCTTCTAGGTTGTATGTGCTTTGTGGAACTTTTAGGGCTTCGGACGCTTTTTGAATTGCCTTAAATCGAGATTATGCAAAAGTTTTTTGGATTTATCGGAATATCGCATTTTTGAAATTGGTATATGTTTACGTTATTTAATGAAATTAACATTGACGTTGACTAAACATCAAATTAATAATTGACGTTCATTTTGTTGGTAATTTTTTGTTTCACCTGATTCTTCTTCTTCTTCGTCACTCCGTGTCCATCCATAGTCGGATGTAGGCCTCTTCCAGGTTTTTCCATGTCCCGCGATCTCTCGCTAATCTTATCCATTGTCCCCCTGCCACCGTTCTGACATCGTCTATCCATCTCTTTTTCGGTCGTCCTACATTTCTTGTTGTTCCTCTTGGTCTCCAGAGTGCCGTTCTTTGGGTCCATCTATCTGGGTCCTGTCTCACCTCATGTCCGATCTATTGTTTCTTCTGGCATGCTACCCTTTTCGCAACATCCGTCACTTTGGTTCTATCACGTATCTGTTCATTTCGTATTTTGTCCCTTAAGGTGACTCCCAGCATTATTCTCTCCATGCTTCCTGTGCGACTCTCAGTTGCTCAGCTGCTCTTCGGATTATTGCCATAGTTTCCAAGCCGTAGGGGAGAACCGGCAGAATACAGCTGTCGCGTCGTAGGCTTTCTTCTATAGTTTTATGCGTACCATTTTATCTTTAAAAATAAAGTTCATGTTTCCGAATGCCACCCATGCCAAATGGATCCTGCGTTTGATTTCCACAGTTTGGTGTTCTTTGCCCAGCTTGATTTTATGTCCCAAGTATATGTAATGTTCTACATTCTCTATGGTAACGTTGTCTATGGTGATGTTACATTCATTTTTGCTCATTACTTTGGTCTTGTTTAGGTTCATTTTTAGGTCTATTTTCTTGGATTGCTCGTTTAACTCATTTAGCATGTTGTTCAGTTCTTGAACGTTGGTGTTCATCAAGACTATATCATCTGCAAATCTGAGGTGATTGAGGTATACTCCATCGATGTCTAGGCCCTTGTTTTCCCATTCAAGCTTCGTAAAAAACATTCTCCAGTGCTAGGGTAAATAGCTTGGGAGAGATGGTATCCCCCCTGTCGTACTCCTTTGCCAAGTGATATTTTGTCTTATTTTTACATAAAAGGTCGCCTTATCATAGATATTCTTCATAAGGGTAGTATCTCGAATCGATTCTCGCGTCCTCCATGACTGTTAGAAAAGACCAGGTTTCAACGCTGACAAAGGCTTTCTGGTAGTCCACAAACGCCAGATGTAGGGGTATGTTGTATTCCGTTGTTTTCTCGATGACTGCTTTAATTGTTTGCAGATGGTCTGTATTGCTAAAGCCCTTTCGAAAGCCTGTTTGCTCTACCGGTTGGAAGGAGTCTAGTTTCGTAGTCAGTCGATTGTTGATAATTCTAGTGAAAAGTTTATATAGGTGTGATAGCAGGCTTATTGATCTATAGTTTTCTATATTTGAACGATCCCCTTTTTGTAGATTAGCACGACTTGGGCATTTTTCCATGGTTCCGGGATTTTTCTCTCTATCAGACATTTGTTTAACAGCATTGTCTCTATTAGTGTTTTTCCACCGATCTTTAGCATTTCCGGTGTTATTCGATCTTCTCCCGGACTCTTGCCATTCTTCATATGTTGGAGTGCGTATTTAATTTCTGATGGTGATATTTCCGGCATGTCTTCTGAGCCTACGTTTGTAATGCATTTAGGTGGTCCATTTGGGCTTGGTATAGTTGTTTGGTAGAGCTGTTCGTAGAATATTTGTATTTCCCTTCTAATTTCTTGTTTGTCTGTGATTAGGGTTCCTTGATTGTTTTTTTATTTTTACAATTTTCTGTTTTCCCCTCCCTCGGTTCGATCTTAGAACTCTCATGCCTTTATTTTTTTCTATAGTTTCCAGGATTTTGTTTGTTTTGTTTTCTCTTAGGTCCTTCCTTATTTCTTTTTTCGTTGTCTTATTTAGGGTATTATATTCTGTTGAGTTGCAGGACATCTCTTGTAGGGAATGTATGTCTGGTGACTGGTCTTCTCCTTTCTACGTTGGTGTTGATTTGTATCTTGGTACGCACTAGTCTATGGTCGCTTCCTGTGTCAAACCTGTTTAGCGCTGTGACACCTTTGGAAATAGTGTTTCTATTAGCGAGAATGAAGTCTCTTTCATTTTTCACCAGTCCGCCTGGGCTTCGCCACGTCCACTTCCTTTGAGTTTGTTTTTGGAAGAAGGTGTTCATAGAGTTAGAATTTTTCGTTGTTTAAGAAGTTTACGAGCGTATCTCCTCGTTCGTTCCGTTCTCCCTGACCAAAGTTTCCCATGTAACATGTATCACCTGGTTGTTTCTTTCCTACCTTGGCGTTAAAGTCCCCTGTAATGATTACATATTGAGTGTTTTCGAGGTTTCTGTCTTCATATAGTTCTTCTATTAATTCGCTACTCGCTGTGCTTGTAGGTGCGTAGCAGTGTATCAATTGGATCGTGTATCTTTTGTTTAGGCTTATTATCAGATATGTCACCCTGTTTGATATTGCTTGGTATTTAGTGATAAGGTGTTTGAATTGGCTGTTAACGATAAAAGCCACTCCCCCTTGGCTATAGGTGGTCTCGGAGTTGTTTTGAAACAGGTTGTGTCCAGAATTTAGAGTAGTAATTTTTTCTCCTTGCAACCGTCTTTCACCTGATTAATGATTGATAATTAATAAGGATGGAGTCATCTCAAATGGGTATTAAAATACTATAACACTTATGTAATATAAGTTAAATATATCAGCTCCACATATCAATTTATATCGCACACATAGCAGGTTGAACTTGCCATTAAATTACTTAAAAGTTATATCTTGATAATTTGATATTTAGAAAGTCATGGCTCTAGTAATTGACTTAACCATCCCATTACTTGTCACACCCTGTACACATTATCCACCAACGTAAACTTGAAATTCTCACGTAGGAACAGAGTCAGAATCAGGCGAAGCCACAAGGAATTAGCTACTATTATCGGTCTAAATGGTACTTTATTAAGCAAAAATGCCACTCTTGCTATGACCGTGGAATAAAAAGACCCGGCACACAATAGGCAATCAATTCTGCCAGGCTTAATACAAGATAATTGGCATGGATTTATAAGGAGGGCGCACAGACAAAGCCAAGATATCGGAACACGATGACTTAAAGTGCCTTTGTATTTGTTGTACCCCTGTTTGTTGGTATTCAGGGGGTCCCGTAAGTATATGGCATACTCTCGGGAGTGTATAGGAGAGGTCAAAAATAACCCAACTATGTCATAGAAAAAAAATTTCCAAAGTGCCCCTTAAAATATATACAGGGTAAAATAGATACTGCATTTGTTTCGATAAAATTAGCTGTTTTCGAAAAAATTCAGTATTTTTATAACACGTTATTAAAATAATAAATCAGAATACTTCAAAAAATGCCAGTCATTTTTACTTATGCTAGCCATGCATCTAATTCTTGGACAAACTCGGTAATTGCGTGGAGGCAAGAAGAATTTATTCGATACATTTCCAAAAGTGTACCGCATAAAAAATCACTGAAAGGGTTGATCGTACCTTAAGAGAACCAGGTGAAAGTTAATTTATAAAAAGTAGGTACCTAAAAGTGAACCTTTTTGACGTTTCGGAGATCACTTAATGCAAGAACGTTAAAAATGTGAAAACTTTGCGTCTTCTTGTTTGCTTGAGCAGATTTTCGTTTTACGTCTATACAATTCCTTATTCAAAGGATATTTTCTCGTTGTACTTGAAACAACATTCCAGGATTGCAATGATGTGTTATTCTTTCTATCAGGTCGTCACTGGTGTGAACTGGCGTCGAATATACAAGCCTCTTTATGGACAGGGAGCTGCTGCCTGATATTTTACGTCATAAGGTACAAAATTCTCAACCCAGTGGTCTTGTGTGCATATCTGAGTTAGATCAAATTTGTTTTGTCTGACATGCCAGACCGGGGGCTTTTAGGTAAATTTGGAGAACGTCTTGAGTTACTCATTTACACCTCTTCCACTGTCGCTAGTCAATATAGATGGCACGAGAGTGAAAACAGACAAATCACAATTACTTAGACACCTCAAGAAAACCATTCATTGTGAAGACTCGCCTAAGAAAGTGTATAGCGTGGTTGATGGTATATTCATATTACATACATTTCCCGCAAAGCTGCCAGAAACGTATGGAGGATTGTCTAATTATATCCTATAGAAATTGTGCTACAGCAAAACAAAAATAATGTATGTCGTCTTCCATGTAAATAAAAGTCCATCAATAAAATATTCAGAAGGGTCTAAGAGGCGCGCCAAAGTGGAAACACAAGGCCAGAAAAGAGGCACAGGAATTTTCATAAGGCCTTAAGTAATGGAAGCTTCAAAAAATTATTCTTGGATTTTCTCGCAAAAGACTGGCAGATAGAGACCCACAAAGATACTCTAGGAAAAAAGACTTTGGTCTTCACGCAAGCGAATAAGTGATTTGCAAACCACAATGATTTTACACAACAGATAGAACAATAACATTAGCATGTGAACACGAAGAGGCCGATTCCCTAATGTTTTTTCATTGTGAACACATCATGAAAAGTGACCATTCCCTGACAACAGTATAGATGTGTACTACAAGGATATTGTGATAAGAAGAGGTGATACAGATTGTTTGATTTTGTTTTTGTCAAACATTACCAAATCAGTACCACAGAATTTGGCTGAATTTGCAGCTGGAAAAACCAACGATTTATCAATATCTCTCTGATGTCAAAAAAAAACTGGGAAAAAAGCTTTGCAGGTCTGATTACACCGCAGCTTTCGACGGTAAAGGAAAAATCAGACCTTTCAAATTACTTACCAAGATATCCCGATACCAAGAGGCGTTCTCCTCCCTTGGGACATTCTGTGAGGTGTACAAAGAAGTAACAGTTATTTTAGAAGAAGACACAAGTAAAATATATGGCCAAAAAAATTGTAATGATATAAACAGAGCAAGACTTCAGTTGTTGTTTAAATTAACCAATCCAAAAATGTCAGAGCCGATATCAGAGTCAAAGGCGTGTGCTTAGAACAAGTGCACCAATTTAGATATATCTAGGCAGTATAATAACAGAGAACGCAGACAGCCACACAGAAGTAAGGTCAAGGATAGAACAAGCACGGGCAGCTTTCAGAAAAATGAGCAACGTCCTAAATAGCAGAGATCTGAAATTACCCCTATGCATTCGACTGCTGAGGTGCTACTTATTCTCCACACTGCTATATGGAGTAGAAGCTTGGACCATCACGAAAAACGAAGAGAAACGTCTAGAAACCTTCGAGATGTGGGCCTACAGGTGATTGCTAAGAGTCACATGGACTGAAAGAATCACCAACGCGACAATATTACAGCGCTTGAATAAGACCACTGAGATCCTCTCCACTATAAAAAAGAGAAAATTAGACTATTTCGGCTCTGTGATGAGGGGAACAAAATACCGGCTCCTACAAAACATCATTCAGGGCAAAATAGATGGCAGTCGGGGACCAGGCCGGAGAAAAACGTCATGGCTGAAAAAATCTACGCGACTGGTACAAAATCAACTCATGCACACTTTTTAGAGTTGCCGTCGATAAAGTACGTCTAGCTTTGTTGGTAACCAACGTCCTGGAAGGACATGGTACATAAGAAGAAGAAGAAACCAAAAAGGGCTTCTAAACCTTTTTCTGGCATCAACGAAATTGATCCTGCGTTATTGCCACCATGTAGTTCTCTGCTGGAGAATAAAATGCTTCGTCCAACTTCATTTGCTTAATCTGGAATAATGCAGGTGATTCAGAACCATTGGAAACAATGACGCCGGAAAAGAGTGGCAAAAGGATGCATACCGAAGTGTAACAACAAATCACATCTTCCTGAATCAATGGAAGAATACCAAGAAGCTTTTCTGGGGCAGGCTCCATCTGACAATTCAAATGATGAAGAAGTGAGTCTCAGCTCTGATGAGTCCGAAAGAGAGTCAGATGAAGAGCGTTGAGGGTGTTCAAGAGTTTTTAAAAATCGTACATTTTGTTTAAAAATGCTACTTTCCTTGCATATTTCAAGAGATATTTTTATTTGAAACAGAATAAATGTTCAGTCAGTTTTTAATAATAAATTTTGTTTATAACATTTAATAAATAAAAATTAATTTATTTAAAAATTAAATGTGTTGCTTTTACGACCTGTTGTGCACAATTTCGTGGGTTATAGTAGTTATAAGTAAACCGCGATTTTTTTGTTTTAGGGTGTGTTTTCTCAAAGGACACGTAGAAATCTTATGAACTTAAAGCCATCGAATATCTTGTCTTACGATCCGGTTTATATCTGAGGGGCTGTGTCCCAACCAAGCCCCATTGATTATTTTCATGTACCTATAGTGACGTAACTTTTGGCACTTTTTCAAATTTGTGTGTCTTATATAGGTAAAGCCCCCAAATATTTTCTCTATGGGTATGTGGAAAGCGAAAGAAATCTTCATGTACCTTATGTCATAAATTGCAACCTTTTTTCAAATTTATAAATTGTCTTATGAACTCAAAGCCCTCGAACATCTTGTCTTAAAGCCTAGGAGCTGTCTCCACACAATACCCCGTTATTTCTTTTCATGTACCTTATACCGTACGTTTTGGTCTTTTTTGAAAATTGCCTAGCCCAGATCACCTAAAAGCCCCCGGTCTGGGATGTAAGACGAAACATACCTGAACTAACTCAGTTATGCACCAAAAATTTCAGGCATATCCATTAAATTTCTCCATGAAAAGAAATATAATGGAGTCATGTCAGGCGACATCGGCGGCCATAAAATAGACCGACCTCGATAGCCAAGAGTATTTGATAATTGCTGACGAACTAAATTGCTAAAATGAAGGGGTCCACCGTCGTGCCTAAACCTCATCTGATTTCTAATTTCTAAGGACATATTTCTAATCAACCGTTTGAGTTTTGTTGCAAGAATTACAAATACATGGTACCATTTAATCTGTCAAGTAAGCAAAAACTATTTTGCGTACTTGACTCTTGCAGGATAAACAGCAGGAGACATGACATGTACCTTTTGGACAATGGATCTCTTTCAATCAGCTGTTCTCGAAGGGTTTCATGAACAACCCACTTTGTGGCATGAAATTAGAACGAGAGCTTTCTTACACTATTAGAGGGATTTTTAGCAATTTCGTCCAGACTCTCCTCCTCTAAGTGAGGGTTTCTTGCTTTCTCGGAGGCTCTTCTCTACCAAAATGTGGTAAAAACCTTCGTAGAATAGATCAGCAATAAAAGATTAGCTACTGTTGGAATATATTTTTATTTCACTTGACCTTTTACCTGTTTCGCTTAAGCCACGGTCAACCATTTCAAAAGTATCAGAATAAATTCTTCTTACCTAGCAAGTACTGGTCTATAAATTAGATGCATATAATATTCTGATTTATCATTTCAATAACGTTAAACAAAAACTTATTTTCGTCGAAAACAGTTAATTTTTTCGAAACAAATGCAGAGAACCTTTTTTTCAAAGAAGACCAAAGTATTTAAAAAAATCAGCTTTCAGCTTTGCAAAATGACATTTATCAAAATTTTGACCCAAAGAGTTCCCTGAAGATGTAACACCTACTGTAGTATAGTTTTATCTTATGAGTCCTTATAGCCTACATAAAATATTAAAATGTCGTTAATCTATACAAGTCAGTTCAAAAGTTAGAGGTGAAAATGTAAATCGCTGGGTACTCCTTTGGCGCTCTGTTGTTGTTTCCATAATTTGATATTGTTTAATTCGGACAAATATCATGGTGCTAGATATGCGGATATTTAATAAAAAAACATAACAAGAAAACAAGCTAGTATTCGCTCAGAAGATGACAACTCCACTGTGAACGTATTAATGATTGCGAATATTAAAACGCAGAACCTTCCATTTTCTATGAATACAGTGTTGATGATAACAGTGCCCACGACATTGCAACACGTTTTTCTTATTAATTTAAAAAAAGGAGAGGAGTTTAATTTGAGCGAACCTAACACCGAAGAGTAATGTGTGCAATACTCGGCTCCAGTGTGGAGTTTGTGAACGCCACCAGTTCTGCCAGCTAAACTGGAAAAGTTCGGCTGGTGTTATGCGAGGTTGTTAGGCACGTTTTATTAAACCAGAAAACACAATCTTAATTTACGGTTCGATCTATTGGCTTCTAGGTTTTTTCTTTTTTAAATTTAAATCAGCAACAATCTTACAGTGAAACTTAAATGAAAGTCAAAAAAAGGAAGGACCACAAAAAAAACTATTAAGTAATTAATGATGATTGTACAGAGACCAATTCTGTTGGTAAACTCGGTACTATATGCCTTACACCTACAAACCCTAAGCACTACTATCCGAAGTGATCACTTTGGCTTACTTAAGATTAATACAGATATGTAAATCCAAATGCATCAATTAGTAGCCGCACCAATAATGAATGCAGTAATAATAATATTATCAAATTCAAATTCAAATTCAAAAAAATTTATTTGTCTGTTTGTTACATGACATGACAAAAAGGACGGCCTCTCGATCATAAAAACCGTTTACATCATGCCCTATACAAGCAAAGGCATGTGCGAGGCAACCCTCAAAATAAATACCACATAATATATGAAAATATTTTGTCAAACGGTCGATACACTACTACCATCATAAATTAATTCTTAACTCTATATAACAACTATTGCTTTAGTTGGCATAAAACTGTTTAAAAAATTAGAAAATACAAAATTTGAGGATAATTAAAGAACAATGGTGATTGGGCGGAGCAGGGGAAAACCAGACAGAAGAGCGACGGCAAGAGACAACCGGAAAGCGAAGGCGGCGAGAGCGGTTCGACACCACTTCCAAAACCAAACAAAATATGAAAAATACAGCATGCACATTATATCTTTAATGGATTATTATTATCATGATAATAATTATTATTATTATTCTATTCTAGTAGATATATTTAATACACTTCTAAGTTAAGTTAAGAAGTTTTGCTTTGATATACTTTGAAAAGGCTTTATGTGATAGCGTTTTGGATGCAGCCTGCAAACTATTCCACATTTGAATGGCTACAAATGCAAAAGCACACTTAAACGCTGCGGTTCTGTGCTGTGGAACAACAAAGATGGAATCGTTCCTTGTGCCATGTGTTTGGTTTAATAGAATAAAATTTTTCTTTAAATAGGATGGTGTACCCGTTTTTATAACTCTGTAGATAAAAGTATACATGTGATGTTTCCTCCGGTATTCCATGTTTAGAATTTCGGCATCATTTAGATATGGGGTTATATGATTCCTGTATGGAATGTTGTATGAGAATCTGATACAGCTATTTTGTACCTTCTGTATAGTTTTTTCGTGCGAGAATGTAAGGAATTACCGTATAAAACATCTCCATAGTCAAACAGTGAGAGTACCAAATTTTCACACACAAAATATTTATGTTTAGAAGGCAAAATTTTTTTCAAATTATAAATTTTTCTTAAACGAATATAAGCGGCTTTTTGTTTATTTTTAATATGGAAATCAAAGGACAATGAGCTATCAAAAGTGACCCCCAAATTTTTTGCTTGATCGACAATGGGAATGGTGTTATTATTAATATGGATATTTAAATTGCTTTTGATGTATACTCTAGCGTTGATATTAGAACCCAATATTAGAACTTGTGATTTCGAAGCATTTAACTTTAAGTTGTGATTTTTTGCAAAATTATCAATTTCTTGCAAGTCAGTATTTAGCTGTTCCTGAGCGGTGTTGAGATTTACCTCCAAAATTTTGGTTCTTAATAGTTGAGAGTCATCAGCATATTGTTGAAGTTTAACATATTTTATTTTTTTTTTGACATATCCGCGACATAAATAGAAAATAACAAAGGGGACAAAATAGAACCCTGAGGGATGCCTCGATGTACTGATTTATATTCCGATTTGGAAAGACCTGATTCCCTCGAAACCATTACACAGCTTAAGCGGTTATTGAGATAATTGCTCAAAAAACTTATCGCATTTTGAGATAATCCAAAATAATGCAGTTTCGCTAATAACATTTCATGATTCAAAGTGTCAAAAGCTTTGCTGAAATCGAAAAGAGCCATGCAGGTGCTACTTTTTTGTTCTTCATGTAATCGAATATCGTTTAACATGTTTACTAGACTGGTGGAAGTGCTGAAATGCTTTCTAAAACCCGATTGACACTCTGGAATAATATTATGAGTTTCGGAAAAAATATATATTTGGCTATGAATATGCTTTTCAATGATTTTGGATACAGCCGGTAAGATACTAATGGGTCTGAGGTCCTTGATATCTTTGGGTTCAGGAACCTTTGAGATAGGTTTAATAATTGCTTTTTTCCATACGGAAGGATAAGTGTTTGTTAGTATGCATGTATTAACTATATTAATTAGAGCATTTGCACAAAAAGGTAGACATAATTTAAGATCTTTAATAGTAAACTCATCATCCCCAATGGCATTAGAAGAGATAGAGTTAATATTTTTTTCTAATTCGTTCATGTCTATTACTTTGAATTCCAAGTTTTCGTTTACAATTTTGTTGTTTTTATAAAAACCTATTAAGTCCATTGATGCAGTATCGGGCAAACTATCAGTTGCCTGGAAGAAATTATGGATTTCCGTAGCATCTAGTAAATTTTCGGGTAGGTCCATTGAATTATTATTTCTGGTTAGTTTGAGTTTTCGAGCTATTTCCCAAAACTCTTTCCCGCGTTTCTGTGACATCCGGTTAAAATATGTTATCTTCTCCCGTATGATTGCATGCTTAGTATAATTTCTTAGTTGTCTGTAATATTGACCATGTGCCTCTATTTTTGATTTTTGATATTTTTTGTATGCTTTATCTCTTAACCTGATTAGAAGCTGTACGTTATTCGTAATCCAAGGTGTAAATGGCTTCTCGGCCAATTTTTTAGTTTTACGCGGGGCATGTTTGTTGAGTAGAGCTAAAATATTATGATTAAAAATTTCTACTTTTTCATCAATATTATTGACATAATAAAAGTCGTCCCAATGGAGAAGTGAACCGTCTCGTCTAAAATCACCCTCATTTATGTTCCCATAGTTTCGGTAGGTTATAAATTTCTTTAGGCGATTAGGTTTTATTTCGAGGAAAGTAGAATAAATAAGATTATGGTCTGTCAATGATTCAGAAACAGCCATTGATCCGGACCTACTTGTTAATAAATTTTTGCTTGCAATAATCATATCAATAAGACTAGAGCGGTTTGTTGTTATATTTATTCTTGTGGGCTCAGAAATACGATTCGTCAGGTTAAACGAGTCTAAAATACGTTTTAATCTCTCAGAGTGAGCAGAGTTACTTAGAAAATCTATATTCAAGTCTCCTATCAAAATTACGTGATCATAGTTAGCAATGACCGTGCTAAGTATATCCTCTACAATTTCTAAAAATATCGAAATATTTCCAGATGGTGGTCTATATATATTCATCAAGAAGAAATTTTTATGCCCAATGTTAAAAGTAATAGCAATGTATTCGAAAACGCTATTAAACGGAAAGTCCAAATTTAGTTTAGTAAATTTTAAGTATTTTTTTATATATATTGCCACCTCACCTCCACGATATTCTCTGTTTCGTGTTATAAATTTATATCCTGGCAAGTTAAAATTATTTTTGTCAATTTCTGAATTAGTCTCAGTGAGACAAATACATGAAATCCATATCTGTACATATAGTTGGAGAAATCATCAAAACCTGTGTTTATGGATCGAATATTCAAATGCCCAATGGAAAAATCATTTTTGTTTGTAAAATCACTTTCCGAAAAACCAGTTCTACCCTCCGCCCGCCACCACACAGCCGGCTCAACCATAATCCCATCCTCCCTCAACCGCAACCCGCGATCCAGCCCCTCCGCTACCCCTCCAACACCATCTCACCGACATTACATTATTCATTTGAGAGTAAAAATAAAATAACAATTCAGGTATACCGACCGTCAGACAACACTGACGCAATTCTTCTACAGTAATAATACAGAAATGACAGATGTACTGTCTATAGCATTCGAACGTCATAATACTAAATTATAAAACCCCGAAAAACCAAGAAGAAAAATATTATACAAGGAGCATTTAAATTAGTGAAATAAATGAAATTACACATACCCAAACAAAATTGATTTCCCTAAATCTTGCCTAAGGAAGTATACAATATAATAATATATAATAGTGAGACGCAAACATCAATGTGGGTAGTGTTTAAACATTATAAGCATAGTGAAAACAAACCACTCAGAAAAGGACCGAATTATTCAAGAGACAAAAAAATATTCCAATAAGTTAAAAGACCAAAAACCGTAAAGAAAACATTGAAATAAGTAAAATTTACAATTTGTGCCATTAATGTATGTTACCTAAATATAAAAATTTGCATTGGTCAGTCAGTAGCTAGTCAGTAGCACAATATAAAATAGCCAAATAGCGGAATATGTGAGTATAGAACAACACTATTACGCACATAGTAGAACAGAAAACAATATAATTTGAAGAAAAAGTAGGGTATAGTACAATTCTTATTCTAAAGCTGAGAGTCCCTACCATTTCGAGCCGACATGTAAATAACTAAAATTGAAATTAAACCTTCATTAATGTTAGTTCGGCAGGGAACATAGAACTTCAGACATAGAGTTATGCTAAAATAATCATTATGCATTCATCTAGCATAGTATAAAAAAAGTTGGATAGACACACCTCTTCAGATGCAATCTATCTGATAAATTTTGATAGTTATTAGGAAACGAACAGATTTCAGTTATAAACTCAGCAAATGACAACATTTATCCTGCATTATATGTTTTATACACCATTCATCGCTGCTCAAAAAGTATCACAGGAAGACCTGGTATAACACATCGGACAATGGCCATAAAAATGCTCTCCTAGGTGATTCCAATGGACAATCAAACTAGTACTTACATTCTATGGCCTATGTAAATTTCTAAGATCTGCTTCGTCCGAGATTCGGTGCACAGTATCATTAATTTTCACATATATAATTCCATTTAGCACCCATGAATTTTTATTCGAAAACATACGCACAGCCCGTCCGAAAAGATCGAGACGCATCTTAGTCAAATCTTCTTTCACTTGCACACGCGTATCTTTTAGCTTCTTACGATTTTTCAGTTAATAACAAAACCAAAATAACTAAATCAATTGGCCCGAAAATAAATGAAATATAAAATTAATGAAAGATACCTTAAATCTCGGCCAACAATGCTAGATTTATATTAAAATAATTCGAACGATTATATCAATCGCCTGAAAAACAAAAGAATTAATAAAGCTATATTAAAGCTCGATCAACAATGCTAAATTCATGATAAGAGAATATATATTCCGAACGATACCATGTTAGATCCGAAGGGCTGCTGCTGAATAGGCTGCAAACTCAGCAGTTGAGGTGGAAATCACCTGCTCGAGAATGAGTCGTCCGCCCAAAAGGTGAAAGGGAGCCCAAAGGTGAAACCCTGTGGTGGGACCCGGTAGTGAAACCTTGTAATGGCTTCTGGCCCCTGTAGTAAAACCCTCTCTGAGTTATGAGTGTGGCCTGGAGAATCAACTGCCTCGGTTTTATGAGATGAGCTCTGGAAGCCTTTCGTGCAGTTCGAATTTCCCGATAAATCAGTTGTGTCAAGCACTAATTAGGGACTCAATCCTAGATCCCCTAGAAGGGTAGTATTAAACACATACAAAACGCTTCCTCTCTTCCAAGTAGGTATTTCTAGAACAAGATCATCCGTTTCAATCAATTTGCCTTTGCAACTTCAAAAGTAATTAAAGAACAAACGTCAGTTTAGGAAAAATGGTAGCGCCGAAAGCCCTTGTCGAAATGGAGAAATAGTCGATACGAGCAATATCTCTAAACGAGAACTTAGTAAACGTTGTAAATGAGGTAAAATTAAAATTTTCAATAAACAATATGAAATATTCCTAAACGAAATAATAAACCATTAAAAATTCGAATCGAGAGCAACAATTATGGGAAAATAGCCCATTACTAACATCCAATTGAATATTACAAAACTTACATCATGCTACTTGCAGAGATAAATATAAAGAAAAAAACCCAAATATGAAAGTCCACAACTGTCGGTAAGATGGTGGAACTACAAAATAACCTCAAACTCCACTGAAATATAATAAAGGAAAATAAACATTGACGATTGAAAGAAAATTAAAGAAAAATAAGGGAAAACCACGGGGAAATATATGAGGGATAGGCCCTAAATCCCTAGAGCACTATGAGAAGAACAAACAACAACAAATCCATGCAGAAATCAACAAGTCTTAGAAGAAAATAAGCAACAGGTATTAGTTTTTACTATTGAAGGGAAAGAAAAATGTAATAACTAACAATTATTCTCGAATTGACAGGTATACAAGAAAGCAGCAGCAGTATCTCAATCCAAATCCATAACTCCAACAAGTTAAAGCCATGTAAGCCTGAGAGTACAAGCGAAATATTCAAACTGAAAGCAGTATATGAATTTGACCGATCTAACGAGGATCAACGGTAGGCTATTAACTCAGTTCTTAAATACAGAACTGCAAGTAAATATAATTATTATAATATAACTGAGAAGAATTAACACAATTATTCTTATTTTAGTGGTTTGATAAACCTAAGCGAGCCAATATATTATCCACTAAAATAAATACAGTCACAAAGTGCTGGAGGACAACATAAGAAAAATGATGATCAGAATAGCCACTTACGGCTACAACAGTGTTATAAAAGCTGATACATATGATGTAATACTAATCGTATGTATATTAAAATTAATTAACATTAATAAATGCTGCAACGGGAATTCTGCTAAGCTTATCAACAGCAAATCAAATAAATGAATTTATAATTAATTAACCGAAGAGGTTAATACTCAATAATTCTTACTATAAAATATAGAATCTTTTGTTGCTAAATGCAGCATATAAAATAAAATTTATAATCTTTTATAGTGCCAAAATCAGACTATTGCAACATGGAGTCTTGGAATCTTAGAATTAATAAGAATGAATATTTCAGAAGAAAACTAAATATTGATAAGTCTGAATCGTTTTTGTTAGAAGTTTTTATAATTCTATGTTCTATGTATACTGTTTTACATTTCATTATTATTATATCTTTTAAATTTAATAACCAACATAAAATAACCAAAAATATATTTTCTAAGCTATTGCTAATGTTATTTTGTTTTTTTTTACAAAATATCTATTATCGACAATCTTCCCACTTGTGCAGTACAATGGCTTCAGTTAAAAAATTGTTTTGGCTGTTTCATCAATATAATTTCAGCATTTTATTAATTAGACACAGCCACTAAAGAAAGGGATACGTTTATTGATACGACCTTGCTCACGCAAAAATCCACTCGGTCCAGGCCTTGTTTGAATACGAGACATGTCATTTTTACAGGCGTGTGTCACGAGAAGACGCTAACCGAGACAGATTATAATTCGTTTCGAATGCATAAACAGAGAGAGAACCGTGTAGACCTGAAAAAATAAAATTCAGGCATGTTGCGGGTGGTCCGGCAAACGTTGCGTTTTATATCTCTCATGGGCGCGTTATCTTCTTTATTTTTTGTCTGAGATCGGTTTATATGACACCTTCGAGAGGGAGCGACATGCATATTATAAAAGTCAAGGTATCCATTTTCGGCAGGTGAAAAGTGTGGGAAACAGATTAATCTGATCTGTGGCTGCAGGTAGTCATTGTCTAGGTCTAGTTTACGTATTAAAATTAAGTTAATACTTAACAAAATTATTTTGCGGCAAAAATTGCTTGTAACCCACACGTCCACACGTACCAAAATTGTTCAGTAATTTTACAAAAAAAAAAAACGAGACCTAAATGTAGCGTAACAAATAAATTATTTGAAAACCTTAAATATCCTTTAATATGTTGAGTTTTGCCTCAAAAGTTGCTTAGAACCCACGAGAACCCAAATTTGCTTATAATAAAATGGGTGACGGAGGATTTCATTTCAGTTGTAAGCTAAGTAAATGAAAGCTTTAGAAATCTTTATCGGTTTCACATGTTTAGCTTTTTAGCACCTGACAGCCCTACAAAATTTATATTTCTTTTACAAGATCCGCTCATAGACCGTAGTTAATTGAAATTGCCCTACAAATCTTATTGAAGCAAAGGTCCGTAAACGATACCAACCGAATAATATCCAAGTAAAAACTCCCATTAACAAGTAATAAACACCATTCGTAGCTATCAATAACCTTTTAGACCCAACATTCCTCGATCTGCAATTTGATACCTACATTACAGACTGGTGTAGTGTGGTGCGGTCAGCTTTTTTATGCCGCCCTGGGTAATATATTAAACTCTATGTAAATCTGAAATGCATATACAAGGAGAATAATACCAGCAAGTTGAGAATATTATTTTCTTTGGTCATAGCAAAGAAAATAGTAGTACTTAAATGCTATTATTTTCTTTGGTTGTAGTCAATTCGCTGAAGATAAATCTCCAAGTCGTAAAACTGTTGACCTATTTACGCCCGCCATCTAAATTCTTGCCACGTTAAAATAATAATTCCTGAAATTTAGAACGCGTGTTTTAAAAATTCCTTTTCTGTTTCTTTCCAAAGCATTAATAGTGTCACGGCTAGCAACCATCAGAATGTTTTTGTGCTACCCTATAGAACTAGCCTTGTCGCGTCTACATATGAGTCATCGCCGGCCGCGAAGATTCAGGAACTGTGGAATTCTCTCGATGCCTGGTCGAGAATAATATAGAGAGGCCTCGCTTCGTCCGGAATAATCGCGATAGATTTTAGATTGTATATAAAAGCCAGGCAGAACGCGTGTCGAGTTAGTTAATCATTGAGTGTTGACTTGTAAGGAGCTATTAGTTATAAAGTTATAAGAGTAGTTTGGTGTGTTTAATTGCACAGAGTGATAAAAAAATAAAGAGAGCATTAGTTTAAAATAGCAAAAGTTGTAATTTTATCAGAACCCACGGGAATACGTAACATTTGGTGTCAGAATTTGGATTGTAGAGGGGCCGGACTTGTGAAGTATTTTTCGAGGAAAGAAGAGGATACCAACACGTCAACGAGACCGTTTTGATTGGTGGATTCTGTGAACATTTTATAACATTCTATGGTCAATACAAGGCAACAAACTGCAGAAATGGAGAAAATAAATAAATTATTGTTGGCCGATTTCATGAAAAATGAGAGGCGAGCGGTTCGGGAAGAGGATGAACGTAGAAGGCAAGCGGATCGGGAAGAGGATGAACGTAAAAGCCAAGCAGAACAGGACAGGCCTCAAAAAATTTTACAAGACCAAGAAAATAAAAGGCAAACAGAACAAGACCCGCTTCAGAAAAATTTTCAAGATCAAGAAGATAAAAAGCAAGCGGATCGGGAAGAGGATGAACGTAAAAGGCAAGCAGAACAGGACCGGCTTCAGAAAATTTTACAAGACCATTAAGATAAAAGGCAAATAGAACAGGACCGGCATCAGAAAATTTTATCAAGACCAAGAAGATAAAAGGCAAGCAGGACCAGCTTCAGAAATGGATGCTGGTTGTAAGGGTGCAAGGAAAATTACATAAAATATTGGACGGGCAAAATGAGAAATTTGAAAAAGAAGTGTACAATATACAAAAAGATGTTGGAACTGTACAAAAACAAGTTGGAAATGTACGAAAAGAAGTTGAAAATGTACGAAAAGAAGTTGGAAATGTACAAAAAGAAGTTGGAAATGTACAAAAAGAAGTAGGAGACGGACGGAAAGAAATGAAGAATCTTCAAGCAGAAGTTACCAGACTAAAAAATGAAGGACCCACCGAGAGGGTATTTGACACAGGAAGAGTATCAAACCTCGAACGTATGACGGTCAAACATTGTGAACAATGTACAGAAGACAATTTGAAGCCGTTGATGTTGCCAACGGTTGGAATAACGAAGAAATGGATAGCTAGATCACTAGTGGTAGCACTTCGTGGATCTGCCCTTGAACTGCTACAGACTATTTCCATCAGCCGACAGGGAAAATATGACATATTTGTAGCTGCCCTGAAGAAACGATTTGGAGACTAACACAGAAGATAACTATATCAGGCACAAGTAAAGTCTCGACATCAGAAGCCTGGTGAAAACCTGCAAGAGTTTAAGGCAGACGCTAGACGTCTCATTCAATTTCCCTACCCGGGAGCTACAGAAGAATTTCAAGAGAAACTTGCTGTCCAATATTTCGTGGATCAGAGATCCAGAAACTCAGAAAATGCTACGTCTAGCCAAATTTAATAACAGCAGTGAAGCTTTGGGTAGAGTCCTAGAAATCGAGACGGCCTGCAACATCTCTAAGCCAAAAAATAAGGGCCGTATCCATCCAGGAAGAAAAGGCGGCGAACAGCTGTGAATTAACTGAGATGGGCGCAATTATGAATAAATTAACCGAAGTTCTTCAGGCCATGGAGAGATTCCGGGAGTCACTAGAAGATAGGCCACGTAACCGAAATACTTCAAACCAGTGCTGTAAATGTGGCAGGACTGGGCATTTCAAATTGCAAAAGAGACTGTGGAGTAAAACTACGTTCTAGATCTCCATCCAGACACGCTAGGATCTCAAAGTCAAATCAGGAAAACTTGAATTAGACAATATTGCGGGGCGGGTGTGGCTAAAGAAGATAAAGCCCCCAGGATCGTATCCATAAAAAGACTAGGAAAAGCCACCGACAGTCTAACTATTGAACGAAAGATCAACGGAAGAGCCATTACAATTACTGTTGACACTGGTGCGGCGGTATCCTTGATAAGGTCCAACAGAGTAAATAGAGTAGAAGTTTTACCCATATCAAAGAATGTAGTTTTACATACGGTTACTGGTGAGACAGCTGAAGTACTTGGGGAAACGGATATTGAACTTCAACTCGGAAGAATTAAATTCCACCACACAGTGTTAGTAGCCGACATCGAAGACGAATTTATTTTGGGGATGGATCTCATCGGTCAACATGGATTCTCTTTTGACAATAAACTTAACCTTCTGAAGTTTGGCACCAATGAGTTTATCCTGACCAAAACAGGCGATGGCACACCGACTACAGTAGTGGCGGCATGTACTGTCAGATAAGCGGAAATATCGAGCAGATAATTTTTGGGAAATTGGAGAAGGATTTTGGAGGCTGCATCGGACTTATCCAACACCAAGATTTGCCTTGCAAACACCTCGTAGGCAAAGCACTAGTCAAAACCGACGGCGAAATACCGATAAGGATAGCAAATATTTCATCCAATTCCATCAAAGTCAATAAAGGAGATGTAATAGCCATGCACTTGGGAGCCGGTGCAGTGGGTAACCAGTTTCGAATCGCGGTCAAAAGTATCACCCTCAACACCACCTAAGGAAGCCCTAGAATATTTCCAGAAGTCGTGGGATCATCTGTTCCGAAGAACTGAAGCAAGCTACACAATTTAGCAATGAGCAGAGCACAGCCTTTGAAAGGCAAAATAGGAAACTGGAAGAACGAATATTGTTAGGTCGCGTTTATCTGAAACTACCCGTTTTAGATTACTAACGACGGTTCGAAATAAAAGCCGTATTTCCTAGTTCAAAAAATACAGCTTTATTGATACCTTTAGAGACGGTTTGAAAAATAAACAATTCCGACAAACAAACTAATCGTATACTTAAAACTGAATTGATAAAATAATTATTGCATGCCCGAATTTAATGTAATGTAAAGCTTATAAAGACCAGAGACCAAAATAAATTCCGTTAGAGTTTACAATCTAGACGCGATCAAGTGTTTCTGCTCTTTTCGAATTACTTGACGATACTGATCGTCAATTTTGGTCCTAAAAACTAGGCATGAAAATAAATGGTAAAAGCACACTTGTAACCAAATATAAGATGCAGGTACCCCAGTTGCCTTCGGCCATAAAAATTATAAGGGTACGAGCCGATGACGTTTCTATTGCAGACTTTTGCTTTCGCCCTTCCAATTACTAGTGCGCCTTTAAAATGTATAAGAATATTTATACAGGGCGAAATAAGTGAAAATCTAAAACTATCTCTAACAAATATCATATCATAAAACATAAAATCGACACTGGGAGTGCTCACCCCATACGACAGCATCCTCGGAGGTTACAAGTGACAAAGCACCAAGAGGTTACCACATTAGTGGATAAAATGCTTGGCGATGGAATTATTGAAAAGTCATCAAGCCCATGGTCATCTCCTGTTGTCTTAGTCACCAAGAAGGATGGGACTATCAGATTCTGCGTGGACTATAGAAGACTCAATGACGTCACCAAGGTGGACGGCTATCCACTTCCCAGAATTGACGACACGTTGACGACACTAGCAGGTTCTCAATGGTTCTCAACACTCGATTTAAAGAGCGGCTACTGGCAAGTAGGCATTGACGAACAGGATAAGAAAAAGACTACTTTCTCTACCGGAAGTTGTTTATATCAGTTTAAATGCCCCCGCTACTTTTGAGCGTCTAATGGAAGTTGTTCTACGAGGCCTCACTTGGAAGACATGCTCAAATAATATTATTTGATGGAGTACAAGATCGATATCCCTATTCCATTATATACGTAGATCTCCCTTTGGATTTATATTAGACGGTTAGTTGTTTAGGTAGATTTCGCGCGTTATTTGGATGGTTTCCACTTCCATCCAACATGTTTTCCTTGAATGGAATACTTGGCAACCCTAGACACTATAATGAGAGAGACCGAGAACGTGCTCCGATATAATTTAGTTTAAAGCTTGTCGACAAGCATGCGTTGCGCGCGTACTTAGTACACTGTGCAAGTCTATAGTCAATCGTCCGTTTTTCTCTTATGCGGATGAAGTTTCATTTCTGGTGTGTGATCTTTGACAATATCATTTATTTGGTTGAGTGATAAGAAAAAGATATATTTTAAATAAATTCTCATTTGGGGCAAGCTGAGTTATAAATCATGAGACATGCCCCATCTTGCCCCAGATGATCTAGTGATTGTTCTTCATCTAGCAGTTAATAAACACAATTTCATAGACGTTAAAATTTTTCGATTTTTTGAAGGGAGATAAAGGAAATCCTATATCGATTATGGATTTTTTAAATGTTCGAGAAACAAATCTGAAACAACAGAAGCCCACTAGCTGCCTTAAAATTTTACTCAGTCGACGCTCAAACTGAAAAGAGGGCATGGATCGAATTTTTTATTATTATTTTTTTGAGCCTTATGTATTCCATTTTTGGACGTAGGCCTCCTTCATATGTTTCCATCTATTTCGGTTCTGTGCTTCCCTCATCCATGAGTTTTATATCGTCTGTCCAGCGCATTGGCGGGCGTCCCCTGATTCGTTTGCCCTGGTAGGGTTCGTTTTTCTCCATCGTCCCTCCTGTATTCTGGCCACATGACCTGCAAAACTCCATTTAAGCTCAGCTATTTTCTCACCAACATCTTTAACCTGGGTTACACGTCTGATGTGTTCATTTCGCCTTCTATCGAGTAGTGACAGTCCAAGCATTTGTCTTTCCATCGCACGCTGTGTTATTCTGAGTGTTTCTAGCGATTTTTTCGTGATGGTCCATGTTTGGGCGCCGTACGTCATTATTGGTAGGACACATTGGTTATGTAGTCGACTTCTTTCTATTTTTCAGAGTGTTCTTTAGTTTTCCAAAGGCTGCCCAAGCCAGTCTTCTTCTTCTTTCTATCTCTTGGGTTTGATTTTCTCTTCCCAGTGATAGTATATGACCTAGGTATATATAGTTTGATGCATTCTCTATTTTTTGGTCTCGTATTTTGATTTGAAGGTCTTCTTTACATAGCACCTTTGTATTTGAACGGTTCATCTGGAGTCCGATTGTTGTCGTCTTCTGCTCTAGTTCCATTAACTTTTTTCTTAGCTCTTCTTTGTTTTCCGATATCAAAACAATGTCATCCGCATACCTCAGATGGCTTAATCTCTTCCCATTTATTGAGATACCCTTGTTCTGCCAGTTTGGTTGCTTGAAAGCATCTTCTAGGGCCAAGGCTAATTTTGGAGATAGCGTATCCCCTTGTCTTATGCCTCTTTGTATTTTGATAGGTTTCGTGATGTTATCCAACTGAATGGCAGATGTGGCGTTTTCGTATATGTGTTTAATGAGGCTGGAATACCTACTGTCTATACTTGCATTTGCAAGCGATTGCAATATCGCCCAATGTTAAACGCTATCAAAGGCCTTTTGAAAATCTACGAACGCCAAACAGATATCAAAATTATATTCAATCGCTTTTTCCATTAAGATCCTCATTGTCAAAAGATGGTCACACGTGCTATACTGTTTTCTAAAACCCGCTTGCTCATCTGGCTGGTATTGATCTAATTTATTGGTCAGTCTGTTCGTAAGAATTTATGTGAATAGCTTGTATACTTGCGATAATAATGATATCGGGCAGTAATTCTCTAAATTTGTTTTATCTACTTTCTTGTATCTTTCCTTGTTCTATACATTCACAATCTTGACCCCAATACATCTCCTCCTTCTTTTAGCATTTCTATCAGAATTTCATCTTCACCCGGTGTCTTATTATTTTTCATATGATTCAGAGCATATCTAATCTCATCCTGAGTTGTTTCCTGGATCCCTTCTGATCCTAAATTCATAATCTTATTGTTTTCTTGCTTCGCTGGTGTTTGGACTTTTGGAGTGTATAAATTACTGTAAAAATGTTCGGCTGTTCGTATTATTTCTTCTCTATCCCTTATTTCGTTCCCCGTTTGATCCTTCAGGGCTGTTATCTGTTTTTTATAGTTGTTCTTTCTGAGACTTCTAAGGTCTTTATTTTTCTCTAGTAGTTCTTTAACTTGGTAGTGTTCATTTAGATCGTGCCTCACCATCCTTCTTGTCTCTTTTGCTAAAATTCCAAGTTTTTGAAATTTTTCCTCCTTTAACAGTTGTCTCTTTTTTTCAATACTTTTCTTTGTTTCACTCCTAAGCTTGCATGTTTTTTCTCTTTTCTGCTCTGCTATTTCTCTTGCTGTTGTATTCAATATGGATGTTAGTACTTGGCTGGTTTTGTTCTTTATGTTCTGCGGTTTCTCAATTTCTTTTATTTCTTTTTCAAATCTTTCCCGGTACCTTTCCGAATTTTCTTGCAACGTTTTTGTATCTATAACTTGTTTCTTTTGTTTGAGAATCTTCCTCCGTTCTAGCTTAGTATTAACAGTTACTTTGGCTCTTATCATTCGGTGATCGCTGTTGATATTGCAACAATTTAGAGCGGTAACATCCTTCACTACTGATTTATTACTGGAGAGAAAATAGTCAATTTCACTTTTTGTATTGCCATCCGGACTTCGCCAGGTCCATTTTCTTTGTTTCTTTTTATTAAATAATGACGCCATGGAGTATAAGCGATGTTCCGTGAAAACTCCATCAGTCTCTTACCTCGTACCTCATCGAAACTAAATTGTCCTACATATTCTTCAGTTGTTTCTTGTTCGAATAGAAAGATTTAATAAATAATTTGCCCACTGATTTACCTAATTCTAAAACAACAGAGTTCTAAAACAACGAGCAGATATGGGATTTTCTTTACATTCCTGTAAAGAATCGACACGTTTTGATGTATATAGAAATGTGTTTAACAATAATTAATTCGATAGCGTACATGAATCTTTAGTGTCTGCTATAGTCCGTCCAGTTATTCATAAAGAAGTCGGGAAGAAAATAAAAAATTTTGTTGGGCAAAATAGCGATTTAAAAATTAGGAAGAAACGACTAAATCTTGAAATTTTCAAGTTGTCATAATATGTTCAACATATTTTATACGCGCTCAAGTTAAAAACTGTTAAAACTGTCATTAATTAAAAAAAATCATATTTCGAAATCTATAGTCGTTTCTCGAGAAAACTCAAAAAATTTTCAAATTCAGCAGATTCATATAGGTATAGTAGTAGCAGAAAATGTAATTCTTGCCGAAATAAAAAAAAAATGGAAAACTCATTGAGATTTCCTTTTATTTCTATAAAATGTGTTTATTAAGTAATTCCATATAGCGTAGACGTAGATGAAGACAAAATAATTAGTTTCTTCTAGTCCAGTTTTCCACAAATATTTTGGCGATACAAAATTCAAAAGATTAACCGGCCATAATATTAACATCAAGAAGTAATTACTTAGTTCGTTATTTTTCGGTATAATAAATAAAAATAGGGAAATGATAAAGTAATTAACGATGTATCGACACAGTATTAATATCGCCCAGCCCTACACAAGATATACGACAAATTTCCACATTAATACAATAATTGCAACATCAAAGATTAAGTCTTCAATATCATATAATAAATTAATTATACGTAAACAAGTGTCAATAACTATTAGATCATTGCCTGAAATAAATAAATAGTAGTAGTTAGGTATTGAAATTTTGAATATGCTTTAATGTTATATAAATTAGTCTATTAACCATTGGCAATGCTAAAACAAAAAAGAATTTACTATAAAAATTAATATTAGATAAGGTCCGCAATAAAATGCAGTTTGCAGGATCTAAAACCGTATGCCGAGGCTAACAACGGGTAAACACCATGTAATTATTCGGTTTTATCTCAACAATTCGCTTTGTCAATGCTGAGTCGATATAAATATCGCAAGCAAATCGGAAAAAGCTGCACCGTCGTTAAACAACTGTCGATTAGTTGTCTCGACCTCAGAGTGAGTCAGGTCAACATCTCTTGCAGGCGCCCGAGACCAGTTTTGCAAGTCTGCACTCTTTTGCCCGTTTTTCCTTTTAGTCGCATTTTTCGAAAATATTTTTCCCGTGGCTTTATGCGGTTTAATTAACTCGCATTTTACTTGATTGGGAATTAAGCGATATATGGAAAATCTAATTATTATTTATCTAACCGGCAGCGAAATGGGTTTATTTGAACTTAACTAGAAATACAGTGTTGTGAGGTAGGAGCATATAGCATATAAAGATAATTGATTTTTGGTGACAATTAAATATTACAAGATTTTCAAAGCTTGTTTTCATTAAGTCTCGAATATATCACTCATTACCGACGACGAAAAATACTCCTAGGTTATCGACTATAACCTAAATACTAAAAATTACGGGCGTAGTAGTTGAAAGAACACATGTGTGAGTCTCTTAATAAACTACACATTTCCATCTTAATTAACCACAAACCCACAGTAAATTGGCATGCATAAGTCAATATCACATACTTACCAACTGCAAGTACGACTGTATCCATGAAGCAATCATTATTTGTTATCAGATGCCACTTACCTAAAACAAAAGGCAAATAATTAATTACGCATCTCAATACAAAAATTATTTGTTTTATGTTTTGTTTTTCGTTTCCATTTCAAAATTTAATTTCTTAAGCGTTCTTTCTCTCTCCTTCTGTCTTTAAAGTATATTCAGAAATATTAGAAACCTACTAAACACTCCAAAAAGATGCAAAAACAGCCCAATAATTTATAACAGTAAAACTTGATTAAAACCCTTCACCCATAGCTATAAGGTTTATAATGACAAACAGAAATCCGTTCAGGTCCGGAGTCCGGAGTAATGTTTATTTTTAAGTGTAATTTTAATTTTGCTATGTTCGCAGGAAACAAGTTAACAAGCTAGAGTTGATTTATACTAAATTAAATACGGGGTGTCAATTTGAAAACTTCCCACCCTTAATATATTTCTTGCAGTTAAAAATATTAAAATATCGGAAAGACATGTCAATTTTATTTGTAAGGGGGAAAATTAATATTTTTAGCCTTCTTGTTTCAACCCCCTAGGAGGGGTAGATATCACCCTTAGAATCTTAAATGGGAATGGGGGTCAAGTGGCACATTGTTTTAAAGGGCGTTCAATTCTCTCTTCGGTGGTATCCTACTTTGTTGCTATTTGTCCAGAGGTTTCCGAATAATCGTGATTCAAAGTTGTAGAATTAATCTTGCCTGCATTGAGATTTTGGTTTTCAAGTTAGTGTTTAAACAAAAATTATTGCATTGGGTCTCCTTGTAGTACAAATGACTAGAAGAGTAGGTTACACCGTTAAAATCGTTGAATAACAGGAAGAAAATCTAGTTTAAACAATTGATTTCTTATTTATTGATTACTTTACTTCGACAAAAATAACCTGAGATATTTCTACAATAAAACACATGGGATCTAATTACGCACTATCTTATAAGTTGTTCAAAATGTTGTCCATTTTCCTGTAAACAATAAAAAAGTGTGTTTTCGAACTCCTCCCTAACATTTCGGAAAACTTCACCGGGAATTGACCGGCATTCTGCTGCAATTCGCCTTTTACAATCATCAATATCAGCAGGTTGTGTTTTATAAAAAATGGATTTAAGATGTCTCCAAAGAAAGAAGTCTAAGGGTGTTAAATCCGGTGATCTTGGAGGCCATTCAATTGATCCCCTTCTGTCAATCCATCTATCCGGGAATTTCTCGTGTGAGGTGGTGCACCGTCCTGCTGGAATGAATGTACTTTCTTCCTGTAAAACCGAATTATTCTCTGCATCAATTTGAGTTTCTAACTGATGGGTGATAATAGGATCAATAGTCTCTTCAAGCATATTAAGGTCCAGATCACCTGTCAAGTTTCTTTCAATAAATAAAGGACCAATAATGACATTTCCAAGAATACCAACCCAAACATTAACTTTTTGAGGATATTGTGTATGTCCTTCTCGAAAAATATGCGGGTTTTCGTCACTCCAATATCGACAATTTTGTTTGTTAACATTTCCATTCAACATTCATCGCTGAAACAGATATTCGGCAGAATATTAGGGATGGCGTTGACTTGACTGCTCATGAATTCACAAAACTCTATTCTTCTATCAAAATCATCGTCATAGAGTTCTTGGAGTATCTGCATTTGTATGGATGGATTTTATACGTTTTCAGTGCTTTTCTTACAGTCTCGTGCGATACTCCTGTCTGTTCTGCTACTGTCCGCAAAGAGTTGGTGGGCTCTGCAGCAAATAATCTCAAAACCTCATTCATTCATCACTCGTAGGTTATTCCTTTTTCTATTATTCACCGAACCAGTTTCGGAGAACTTTGCCACGAAATGCCACACATAAGTATCTGTGACTTACTTCACGATTTCGATTTAATTCATTTCATTGAAAACCAATGCCGTCCTTCATGCGCACTTTCAAACCTCTCCATAAATGCAAATAATTTCAGTTCTTTCTTCTTCTTCTTTCTCTTATTTTAAGCCTTAGGCTTGCATTCTCCAACTTAATTTTCTTGGGATATGGATGTCCAGGAGTCTTTCCATCTTTTAGGAGGTCTGCCCAGTGGTCTGTGGCAACCCATCTCGAGCAATTTTTGCTACCCTGTCCATATTCATTCTAGTGACGTGGTCATTCCAGGCTCTGCGACGCTTCCGTCCCCATCTGACTATGTCCTCTATCTCGCACTCGTTTCTTATGTCAGTGTTCCTTTGCCTGTCTCTTAGGGTGTATCCTGCTATATCCCTCAGTATTTTCATTTCAGTTGTTCGCAGGATATTTTTGGTTCGGC
>MU182497.1:93341-114317 GCA_016904865.1 Pissodes strobi | reverse complement strand
CCTCAGTATTTTCATTTCAGTTGTTCGCAGGATATTTTTGGTTCGGCTGGTGTCTGCTCGGGTTTCTGTAGCGTATATCAATACGGGTCGTACGCAAGTTTTATAGATCTTAGTTTTAGCCTGTTTCCCCATGTGTTTGTTGTTCCATACTACGTCTCGTAGAGCACCTGCTATCCTGCTAGCCTTGTTTGCTTGGGCCCTTACTTCATTATCTCTGTTTTGACTGGAGGTTATTTGCACTCCTAGGTAGTTAAACTCCATTACCTGCTCCACTAAATTATTATCGAGTGCGAGTTTACATCTGACGGGTTCTTTAGCGATTACGAGTGTTTTTGTTTTGGTAGTGGATATTTGCATGTTGTAGGCCATAGCCTTGACAAAGAATGCGTGCAAGAGTCTTTGAAGGTCATCCTCGCTTTCAGCTATGATCACAGCGTCGTCGGCATAGCAGATGATATTTATTTCGCCAGTTGTGAGTCTATACCCTCTGCCTAAGTTCTTGACGTGACTAATTATCTCATTCAGTATGATGTTAAATAGCTGAGGCTTAGAGAATCTCCTTGTCTAATTCCCGATGGCATTGGAATTTCCTCTGTCAGTTTTTGGTTCATTAAGATGTGAGTCGAAGTGTTGAGGTTTAACTATTTGATAGTTCCTATAATAGTTTCAGGTATATGTTTCCTCCTTAAAATGTTGATAACATCGATCAGTTTTACTCGATCGAAGGCTTTGGTGAGATCGATAAAGCACATAAATGCGGGTTTTCCGTAAAGTAAGAATCAACTAAGAAAATGCTACCGCGTCATCCGTAAAACGCGTTCTGTCTCACTTTAGATTATTTCTGTTTAATGCTCGCGGTCTTTGTCAGTTATGACGCTCGTGGCTTTTTCTTAGTTGATTCTTACTTTACTCAATGGCTTTTTCCACAATTTGTCTGGTTATAAAGAAGCGTTCTGAAACCTTGTTGTTCTTCTAACATAACTAAACGTTCGGTGATGATTGATTCTAAAATTTTTGTGAACAGTTTCATAGTTGACACTAGTAATGTTATGCCTCTGTAGTTTTCAGGAGATTTCTTATCACCTTTTTTGAATATCGGAATCGTGATACTTTTCTTCCATTCGTTTGGGATTGTTCTGGTTGTTAAAATTTTATTGAAATTTTGTAGGTTCCGCCACTAGTGGTGGTTCGCCCTCTTTTAATAGTTCGTTTGGTATGTCATCTAAGCCAGGCGCCTTTCTATTTATAATCTTACTCGCAATTTTTTTAATGACCTGCTGATATTTCCACCGGTTCCGGATTTTCCGTGTTTTCTTCTTCGAGGCTTTCTTGTTCTTTGCTGGCATATAATCTTTTAAAGTAATCTTTCCACTTTGCTTCGTCTATTTGTTGTGTTTGCACGTATTCTGTAATGTCAAGTTTTCTTCTTCTTAGCATTGCTGACTTTCTTTTGCGCGCCATATAAGTCGTGTTCCATTTATGTGGTGAATTGTTCCCAGTAGTTTCGTTTGATATTTCTTACTTCTGTGTTGACTCTGTTTCTTGTTTGAATGTAGTGATTGCGTACTTCAGGTGTTCTATTGCTTCTGAATGCTAAGTAGGCAATCCGTTTTTCTTTCGCTAGTGCTTTTACTTCTGTGGTATACCCTTGTTTGTTTTAGAAGGTTTTATTTGTAGAGATTTTTCTTTTGCCATAGCCTCAGTGGCTGCATTTGTGATATTTGTCTTTACTTTATTCCAACACTTTTCTACGTCATCTTGCTCTGTGATGTGGTTAATTTAAATTTTTTGAGATAGGCGTATTTTGTACAGTTCTTTAGTGGTCGGGTCTCTGAGATTCTATATTGATTTTTTCCTTGTCGATGTTTGGAGGAGTTCTTTTTCTTTGTATTCTTATTCGGAGCTTACACAAGACTAAGAAATGGTCAGAACCTATGTTGGCAGTTCTTTCTTGAAGAGAATAAGCCATTCTCACACTTTATGCACTTAATAAAAGTTATCACTGAACAGCCCAACAAGCAAAAGCAAATTAACAATAATATTCCTGTTTCGGTTTAGTGGAACTTTAGTGATAAGACATGGAATGAACTCAAATTAACTAGGTACTCCTAGTACCATCGAAATTTTATCAGACTAATTTTTGATGTAAATTTTTCGTGGTTACTTTGCCAATCCCCAAATAAAGTTTGAAACGGTGCCACCCATGGGCGTAGCGAGGGGAAGGCAGGGGAGAGCCATGCCCCCCCCTTGGAAGTTGCTACTTATTGGAATTTGAGAAAAAAAAAGTTAATGTTTATGATGTTTTGTCTTTATTAGTATTTGCCTTCCCCCCTAGAAAAATGTCTGGCTACGCCCATGGTGCCACCTAATCTTCAAATCATTTGTACTATAAGGAGACCCAATGCAATAATTTTTGTGTAAACACTAACCTGAAAACCAAAATCTCCATGCAGGCAAATTTAATTGCTTCTGCAACTTTGAAAGGCGATTATTCGGAAACCTCTGGACAAAAAGCAACAAAGTAGGATACCACTGAAAAGAGAATTGAACGCCCTTTAAAACGATGTGCTACTTGACCCCCATTCCCATTTAAGATTCTAAGGGTGACATCTACCCCTCCTGGGGGGTTGAAACAAGAAGGCTAAAAATATTCATTTAAAGTGTCCCCCTTACAAATAAATTTGACATGTCGTTCCGATTTTTCATATTTTTAACTGCAGGAGATATATTACCAAACTAAATCTGTTTCAATATCGCTACTTTCATTTAGATTAATAACTAATTTTTCTGTTTCATTTTTCAGATAGTAAAAAAGTAAAAAATCCCCAAAGAGAATTTTGGTATAAAATATATTAAAATATATGTAATTTTCAAGGAGAAATAATGAGATGCTTTTATTCTATTTATAAAATGGCAGCTGCGTCAAAATGAATCAGAAACAAGGTGGAATGTTTTCGAGGATCACTCAATATAACTTCGTAGATGTTCGAACGATATAGGCATCAGGCAGTTCAGGTACCATCAACATTTATTATACTTTATTGGGCGAGCAAACTTCAAATTTCCTTATTAAAAAATCTGGCAACACAGCACAGCATCTGGCTTCTTTCACGCTCCATTGTGCCTTATCTTCCAATACGAGAAGCAAGAGCGGCTCAACTTTGACGGAGCAACGTCACCGCAACGGTCTCTAACAGTTACTACAGTTGTTTACGGAAGTAAATGCACACATATTCCCGGGATACGTGTAGATTTATCGGCGAGATGCGAGAAGAGACGTAGGCCGTTTAAGAAATACCCGAGCGACGAGAGATAAGAGTAAAAATGGAGAAAAATGACCGCGATGGCACCGAGATTTCTATGTTCTTTTATAGCGGTTGTTTCGAGAGGTCAGGACTGTTGACATATGATATTACAACGGAAAGATATTTTTCAGTTTCTGGTCTTAAGCTGAAAACAAAAATTGAGAAGATTCGCGTACCTAAAATGTTACCAATAAACTTCAAGAATAACCTGCAACGTCTTTTCCTGCTTCGTGTTAACTAATTTTTTCGACTTCATTTCTGGACGTAGAGATGCGCCATTCTTCTTCATTTTGAGAGTGTCTCGGTCACACTAACACTACTCGTTATGTTGTGTCGTCTGGCTAAATTGACATTGATTTATCTTTTTGTTTCACTAAATATCTAAATCTGCTGGCATAGGGAAGAAGACACCAAGTGCTCCGAACCCCTTTTAATCTTGTCCCTATCTTCAAATCAGGAGACAGAAGTGACATCAAGAACTATCGCGGGATCTTGTTGCTTTCTGCCTCTCCCAAGTTATTTGAGAGCATTATCACTATTTTTCGAGACCTACTCAATTTACATCATATCAGAGCAGCATGACTTTTACAGAGAACGCTCTACACCGACCAGTTTGAGGGTTTGCTAGAATTAAAGGATCCCCGCAGTTGATGTCAGTTATACCTACCGACCTATCGAAGGCATTTGACAGCGTTTGGCCTGAACTTCATCTGAAGAAAATATCTGAGATAGGTATCTCTGGCAATTACCTTGATTGGATTAACTCATATCTTCCCCAGCGGGTGACAGTCTGCGGGTCCGTTTCTGGGTAAGTTTTGATGACTTCTGATGTCCTTCAGGAATGCCGTATCGGCCCCGTACTTATTTTTGCTGTTTGTGAATGATATGTTGACCTCGGAATGTCTGCTGTAGGCCGACGATCTAAACTTTTACACAGTGGTTTTACCAAACTCCAATTGCTTAAAAGTTCGATCAAAATCCTCTGGACTAAACGGAACTACTTGCAATTCAATGTTAATAAACGTAAAGTGCTACTATTCTACAAACTATCAACAACCCAATAAATACGTCCTATAAAATCGGCAATAGTACACTGGAGGTTGTTTCAACGTTCAGCGATCTTCGACATTAACACACATTTAACCTCCACATCGATAATATTGTTACAAAAAGTTTTAGACTGCTGGGGTTTGTAAATCGTAGCACACGACATGTTTACGACACCAGAGCACTAACGTGTCCTTACAACTGTTTGGGTTAGTCCGATCCATTGTTCAGTACTGCTCCATCATATGAACCCCCCAATATCAATGCCAGATCAATAGCATCGAAAGGGTGCAAAATAAATTTGTCAAGTATTTGTTGTATAAGCTTATATTTCCTTATACAGATGTTCCATACGAAACTAGGCTTCTTTTGTATGGCATGCACAGCCTGGAGTGTCGGCGAAGGAGTGCATTGATATATTTCCTTCACAGGAGAATTAATGGGGCAGTGCGCTGTGAACACCTATTAGGTTCACTACGCTTTCCTGTCCTTACTAGGAGGACCAGACAAACGCAGCTGTTTGACCAGAGAACCCACCGCACAAATTATGGACAATCGGCTTTCAAAAGTCGATTGGTATACAACTAACACGTACTACTCAGAATGCGATATTTTCAGCGTTAGTTTCCCAATTTTTTGGGTATTGTGCATAATGTATGATTATAATAATTATAATCCCTGAGAAATATTTTCAATCTAAAAGGTGCAGTAGAGTAGAATAGCTTCATCTGTTAAACGCAGACATCCTACATATTTTCCATATATTTTACAAGATTTCTTTTGCGACTCGGCAACAGCGCTCACCTTTCTATTCCTATAAAGTTGGACTCCCGTACGTTGGTGTTATGTCGTGGGCGCGTGCACAAAGCCCATTATATACATCTGCGGATACTTGATGCATTATTACGCCCTTCGAGAAGTTTTTTGATGTATACGTGTACGACGCCCTCGAGATAAAGGTATAAATTTAGGAGAGGTACTATCTGAGCTTGAAGAGTCGAAGGCGGAACGGATGAATGAAACATGACAGGGACCAGGGTGTGAAATTGAAATGTTAAAATAGATTTATTTTGTTTTGGGAGCAAAATTATGTTAACCAGGCATAATGTTAGTGGAACGCTACAGTGAGAGTAGTGACACCCCTAACTTTGGATATATTTGGCAAGGATCTTACTTAAATAAAAGTAAAACTTTTTCTTCAAATACGAAAATAAATGTAAGTAGGTACTATAAAGTGGACATTTATAATGTAAATATTACAAATTCATATTTGTATTTAATAATGGGATTGTTTGGGTTAGTGAAAAGAGAGTTATCTCCTGTGCATTAATTGTGCAGTATGTGACGTTTATTGTCATACGCATCACTTGTCTGCAAAAAGGCTCTCACTATGGACATCCCATTGCCAATGCAGGCGCATGTACACATTTACCTCTTATGAGACTATTGTAAAGATGCATTAAAAAATTTCTCATATTTTAAATGAGCTCTTACTTCCTTTTTGAAAGATACTATACTACACTAATCAGGGTTTCCTTGCGTTTATTCGAAGAAGGTTCTTGAGTTCTTGTGTAATGGGCATTATCCATTTGAAGGTAAGGTAAAATATATAACTTTCAAATCTACATGAACTGCACGCAACACCAAACGAAGAAACCTACAAAAACTAGAGGACAACCGAAAAAACAGTTCAGCGGCCCTAACCATGGAAGAATACTATACCCATCTGGGATGAAACAACTCCAATTGGTCAGCAGCGAAAATCTAATTTGATAGCTTCCGTAAAGCTCGCGTGGAGAGGTCACGAAGCTGCGATACACACAACAGCCTCCAAGACGACTTTCTACGGGGATCTCTAAGTTGAGAATGTGCGCAATAAGATGGACTTTATCATCATTAATAAAAGATTCAGGAATACCGATCATTCACTATTGGCCGCTACAGTAGTACAGTTAAGATAAAATGTAAAAAATTCAGGAAAATACAGGCACCACAACCGACTGACACAAGAAAGCTTTAAATCCAGCAGTGAAAGCGGAGGTCCGGGAGGATTTAAACTCAAGGCTTCTGTTATATGTAATATAACCAATGCAATCAAGATTGAAGACACGTGGAACGAGATTAAAAACACTGTGGTAGAAGCAAGCCAAGGTAAACTGAAAGGAGGCAGAACTGCAGAACCAAGCATAAAGAATGGATTATTGAGGATATTCTAAAGCTGATGAACCTCCGTAGGTCATACAAAAAGAATAGCTCTATCAGGTACAAAGAGATTTCAAAGAGAAATTCGTTCTGGGATTTGTTATGAGAAAATGCAATTCTACTTTGTTACAAGAATATTCTAATTACTTAATTGTTACAAAAAAAGTTAATTTGTTAAGATAAACTTTGATTTGTTACAATATAATTTCAATTGCCTTATTATAATTACTAGAATTCAAATAAAAAGCCAATTTGTTACAATAAACTATAAATGCACATTTCTTTAAATTACTACTTTAATTTACTAAAAATTTAAACTGAAAGATATCTCAGGGTGTATAGGTAAGGAGCATGCTTATGAAAGTTTTTTTTTCGAGTGCAGTAGTGGTTAAAAGCGCAAAATAAAAGATTAGAAATTTCAAAAAACAATTTGTATTCTATTTGCTTCTAACAAAAATAAGTGTTAATTCTGTTGAATCTTCCTGGTGATAACTGCCCTTTATCTTGTGCTTCCTCCGAGCTTCCTGGAGAGGGTTCCTGGAAATTGCTGTAGTGCCTCGGATCTGTCCTGTGACGTCACTGGAAACTGTCCTGGTAGACCGAGTGCGTGTGGACTCAGTAGCATGAACAAAAACCAGTACAAGGCAGTTAAAGAGCTCACCAAGAATGTTGTTAAAATCCTGTTTCAATATGGCGGAGAGCGTCGCTTGTCTTAGCTTAGGTTTTTAATACCGAAATTGACAGGAGAGAACTAGAAATAATTCTTCTCAATTAACAATGCTGGAAAATGCCAAAACACGCTGAAGGAGAAATTTAATTTAATTTAATTAAATATGCCTCCGCCAATTTGCACAGAATTGTTTAGACTGTAGACAATAATTATGTTTTCAATTAAACAGTTAACAGATTACAGATAATAAATAAAATGAATAGCTATTTAAGCTGAGAAATATTGTAATGAACAATATTTCAATAAAAAACAATAATTACAGTAATCAGGTAAGAACAAAAATGAAATCAATAAATTTAAACAGGTAATCAGAATTTAAGTATTGCCTGAAAGCTACTTATCAACTCAAAAATCAGTTTAATTCAAAGATAAAGGTAATGACAAATTTAAATCGAAATAAAGAAACAGAGTTATTAAGATCTTGTACCCACCACGGTCGAGAAGGCTTGAGAAGGCGCTATTTAAATATCTGACGTGACGATAAAATATTTACATAGGTTGAATAATAACTAACTAAGCTTGAATCCAACCGATAACGGTACTAGAGAAAGTTAGACTGAGTATCCTATAATATAGACAGTTTTAGTTATTAATTTCTAAAAATTGCTACCTCTAACTAGAACCTAAATATGAGCCCTATAGGCCAATTTGATCGATTCCTTAGTTGGGTTGCTGAACTAAATCCGAAATTTAATAACCCCTGCTTTTGTAGGATCAAGTCCCTTTTTTTCTCTCTTATCCAAGAGCCTTAAGCCCAAAAAACCCACTATCTCACATGCCCTACAGGCACAAACATACACACGGCAAAAGACAACGTGGTATGTGAAACGATAGTAGCCAAACACCAGAAATTCACAAGCTTAGCAGCCTTATTCTGTCTACAGACTTTTCGATAGAGAAAACTTGAAATAAAAATCAGATAACGCAAAAAAAATAAAAAAAATCAAGCCCTACCTTCTCACAACCTCTCACACTGGTCGTCGGTACAAGACCTATTTTAAAATCCAGACCTGCCTTCTACCAGAATCACATCTCGAAAAAAATTACACTGACACGCAGTCGTCACAAATATTTCAACTTTTTCCACCGTACGAAGCGATCGATTTTAAGCATGAAATATGATCTGCATATTTGAGATTATTTAACAATTTTAAACAATATACTACTTCTGTATTTATGTAGATTCAACCCATAATATTAATTTTCATTTTATATTAACTAGATAATTCTTATCGACTGATATATTTAAGAGACAAAAATTAGTTTAAATGAACTCGATGGGCAACATAAAAATTCATTATTTATTAATATTTTCGTACTATTTAATGCGGAATTTTCCACACTGTTGCTACCAGGTCGGTTCAGACAGTAATTCAAAATAGGTTGAAGATGAAAAGTTATTATTTCAAACCAAAAATGAATACAAGCGAACTCGGAACAAGCTGATGTTACGGAATTGTTAAAATTACCGTAACAGATTAGACAAGCGAAGGACGAATAACTAATGGAAAAGTGCAAAGAAATAGAATAACTAGAGCCAAACACGACTCCTTCAATATGTTTAAAAAGATTAGACAAACAGTCGGTGACTATAAGAAAACTATTAGCAACATGCTTATGAATGAACATCATCCAATATTGAGCAGTTCAGAAGAAAAACTGCTAGAGTGAAAAAAGTATATTATGCATCTTTTCGAGGACAACGGATATCCGACACATAATATTACAGCACACGATGCTATTTCAAACGCAAAAAATGGAAAATCGCCGAGATCAGACGGAATGCAGATGGAGTTCCTAAAAGCATTAGAAGACCTAGCTCACGTAGAATTTTGTTGGAACTGTTCAATTGGATATACAAGACCGGAGTAATACCCAAAGATGGGCTCAAGTCAACATTCGTTGCTTTACTAGAGTAGTAAGCTTTGTAAAGAACATAGAGCAATTATTTTGATGAGCCATGTGTTGAAGCTGTTCTTAAAGATTATTCGCTCCAGAATATACACCAAGTGTGAGTTAAATATCGACTAGTCCCAGTTTGGTTTTAGAAGTGGGTTTGGTACACGGGAGCACTGCTTTTGCATTCAGGTATTCATACAACGATGTCGAGACGTAAACGTGGACGTGTAGGCATGTTTTGTCGATTATGAAAAGGCATTCGACGTGTTATCATCAACAACCTAAGATACTGCCCTGCTAGCAAGAAATAAAGATGATATACAGCCATGTCTATCAACGGTCAGATCACCGCCTATAATTGAATCTGCATTTAAATGTCAAGAAAGTCAAATGGATGATTGTCAGCAAAAGCAGAGTGGACAATATAACAGGTATAGGGATAGATGGCGAAATAGTGGAGAGAGTACAATCATATAAATATTGGGCATGCTGGTTGAATGAGAGTTTCCATCAGATTAAAAGCAGAATAGAGCAAGCAAGAACATCATTTAGAAAAATGCATCAAGTGTTGACAAATCACTAAAAATATGTGTAAGAATTGCGCTGCTATGTCTTCAGTATTTTTTTCTATGGGATGGCGGCATGGACCCCGACTGAAACTATGTGCAATAGGATAGAGGGAATGTTAAGAGTATCATGGCTGGACAGATTGGCAAACGAAGCCGTTATAGATCGCTTGAATAAGCAAAAGGAACTACTGAGAACAATCAAAATAAGAGAACTAGAGAAGTTTGGCAACGTGATGAGAAATCAGAAATACGAGTTGCTTCATATCAAAATTCAAGGAAAAATAGAGGAAACGTGGTCCTGGTCGTCGGAGAATATCTTGTCTTAAAACAAACGCCAATGGTATGGAGTGAACACTGCGACGTTATTTAGGTCTGCAGCGAATAAAGTTAAGATAATACTAATGATCGCCAAATGTTCTGGGAGGGCAAGGCACTTGAAGAAGAAAAAGAATAAATAAATAAAATGTTAAGCCTGTTTTTGGGACTCACACTGTATATCCGGAATAAGACTTAATAATATTAGGTTGTTTATTTTGGTACAGTTAGCGCCATGTTGTGCTCATTTGATTCCAGGCCTTTGTAAACGCACAGAGAGGTTATGGCGAGCCCAAGCAATTACAAAAGTAAGGAATGTTTTTCTGTTTTTTTTTAATTGTTGGCATTAGTAAAGCTAAGATCCTTTACAGTTAATTAACGTAGTTTGTGTTTCATGTCTAAAACCTTTTTTTTTCTGGCTTTTCAAATAATCCTGCAATATAGACTTCAGATCTGATGATGATAAAAATGAACAATTTTTCAGGAAAAATAATAACTTTGAAAGCAATATATGATGACGATGAGAATGGATTAGTCTTTAATATGGATGATAACATTATCAATTCAACGAAAGCGGAGTACAGGCAAAGTTTACAGGTAAACTTTGGTACAGGCAAAGTTTACAGAATATAATATTATTCTGTAAACTTTGGTACAGGCTTCTGAAGTTTGTCAAGATGCTATTGAGATTATTAAACCGGAAAACGAATGAGATGCTGATGATGATAATATTCCGATATCAGAGATAAGAAAGGAAATTATGAAAAAGAACCCAGCTACCGACAGAGAAAAAATTAAATGGAAAAATAGAACTTTTCGACCGGATATTGACAAAGATATGGATCAAGAATGGATTACCGGAGAGAAAAGAATTGATCACGTTTTAGGTATTTTTACCAGTGCATGCCTAGGCCTAGACCAGCCCTGCATGATAATTTACCACTAGTTAAGAGCCGGCTTTAGAATACAAACAATTAGTTGGCTCTTGTATCCTGCTGGCTTGCTTCAAGATGCCAAGAGTTCGAATATACTACAAAGACTTTAAAAATTCCCGCAGTAGCAAAAATTTCTCGCGATATGTTTTTAAAACTTTATAATTGCATGCATTTGGTAAATAATCTTGAAGTTACTGCCGATAGATACCAAAAAACAATAGGTTATGAAAGATTCAGCCAATTATTGATGCAATTAAAAGAAAATGTACTACGCTTCCTGATACAAAAGAACGCAGTGTGGCCGAGCAAATTATTCAATTTCTGGGAAAATCCGTTTTGAGGGATTATGTAAAATAAATGTCAAATCCCGCAGATTTGAAGAATTTTATTTTGGCTACTAGTAAGCCTGAACCAGAACTTGATATTGGAGGAAGATTGCGAAACAATTGGCTCAAAATATAGGTCCAGTGTTCTTTTTACAGACAGATATTTTACTTCCTGCTCTCTTCTTGATTATTTGGTAAAGGTATTCACGCAGTTGGAACTATTATGGACAAAGGAGTACGTAGGTCTTTTGGCAAAATGTCCAATTCATTCTGACAAAGATGTGGAGAACATGGAAGAGATAATTTTCAAGAAATAGTGGAGACAGATGAACGGCTTGCAATTACCAAATGCATAATAAACGATAGATCTATTACATAAAATTCGACAATTAAAAAGTATACATTTCTATCGAATTCAGATTATTTTTCCATGCTAATGGCCCAGCGCACCGTCGCGTATGTCAAGCATAACCCTTAGGTACTATTTTCAAACACAACATCCATAAATAGCAAATGGTCAATAATCAAATAATTACTCTCGCATCCATATATCGTACCACGTATAAAAAATGCCTTTGCTATTATAACCTTAAGTATCTAACAGCATCCTGCATCAAAGAACCTCTTGTCTAACACTCGACTCTTATGAATGTAGCATCAGATTATCATCATAGCAGGCAGCTGTTTTATTTTTTCATTGTTTTTTCGTACCATGTTTCATCTTCTTCTGTATTAAATCTTCTTTCTCAAGAGATCCGCCGAAAAAGATACCGCAAAAGGCAACGTCCGGTTGGCTGTCCGCATAAAGTTATTACGTCTACGCACTCTGTGATTGTATGGTAATGACGTGTGCAAAAACAGTTGACTATCTGACCCGTCATTCTTGCCTTGAACTTGCGTAAAATTTGCAGTCCGCTCTTGTGGGGCATGAATGAATTGCCCGAGTTCATTCAGAATTAGACTTGCAATAATTATTATAGTCGAATGGGATTGGCCCTGTCCTGTCTGACTATTTTCTGGTTTTAGATTGTTGTAAATTGGCAAGAGTGGTACTATTACAGATGTTACGTGCTTATTCATTAAGCAACATGATTAATAGAGTGCTTTGCAAACACGGTAAATAACGGGCGTCATTTAATTCTAAATTTAGTGTCCTAATCAATGACCAAAGAAACAATCTTCTAGATAATGTTCTATATTGCTATGGAGGATTCATGTTTATCAGACACATTGTTGCCTATTACTCCACCTCAGTTGGAGGTGGCCCAGGATGTAAGTAAATAGCACAAGTGCTAATTTAGTGACCCTAAAGAAGCTTAAAGGACTGGAAGATGTTTGACGTTTCGAGCAACAAATCTGCTTCCGTTGTCAAAAACATCTAAAAATTAAAATGGTTAGTAAATGGTGGCGTTATATGGACGACAACAACTTTCATTCCTTGACATTTTTATGAAAAAGCACTTGAATTGTTTCGAAACAAAAATATACAGAAAACTTACACACAGACAAACAGATATTTAAACTTTAAATCAAATCACCCAATAATGGTTAAAACGGGGGTCGTAGAAAGCCTATGTTTTCCCAAACACATAACACCAAATTGTACCAATACCCAATACCTCCATATCGCACCAACCTAATAGACCAATAATTAAACGATATGGCATTACTCTGGCCATCTTGCGAAAGTCAATTCAAAACTTGACAACATTCACGAGCTTTTTACTGTTTTAATTGCATTTACTAACCATTTTAATTTTTAGATTTCTCATTGACAACGGGGGCAGTTTGGTTCCTCGAAACCAAGCACTTGTGCTATTTACACCCTAGGGCCAGATCCGAAGCGGCCTTATTCAAAAAGCCTACAACTGAGGCGGAGTAATAGGCAACAATTTTTCTGATAAAAACAATCTTATCGTAAGCTTATAAGATATTCAGTAATACATAATTATGTAACAATATTCAAAAGGAAAAATAATGAAATAATCTCACAAGTGCTATTTTCAAAAATATCTGTTCGACTAACAGTATTTTTAGCATCCTCCTTGAAACTGAAGCCCAAATCAACAAGAAATATATTAGTGTATATACGATTGGCCCATTTCACGAATTTGTATCCGACGCACTAATACATGTCTAAACTCTAAACATCGAAATTTCAATACAGACTTTGTATTTAATATTAATCTGAAATTCTTTACATTCGTGCGTCCTAAATATATTTTTCCTAGGTTGTCCCTTTTGCATTACCTATATAAACAACTATGGTAATTAACACTCTTTGACAGTCTGTTTGTATGTCTACTAACATCCCACGTCTTAAGGCTGGTGTGCATTGTGTTTCTGAGCTTGTAAACGTAGTTCTTTGAAATACTGACTACAACAGGTAATTCTGGTATTAAAACGCCTGTGTGTGTATGGTGAATTCATATTATCATGATTACTGAATGAATATGAACACCTGGTTTTCACTGACATGTTTCTTAATAATTTTTAAATGAGAAATTGTAGTTATTCATGATATATTGACTAAGGAATGTTGTTTATGTAAGTATGTATGAATTAAATTTAATAACAATTAATCGAATTCCTTGCGTATTAAAAAAACATTTCTAGATGCATAAAAGAAAATATATACAATTATTTATACAATGTTTAAGGGTGCGATCTTCGCGCAAATAAATGCGATGGCTACCCTAATCATTGCCACATTAATTTCAGGATTTCGATTTGCAAACAAATTCCACCCTGGCCATATAAATGCGTCATATCGATATTTTTTCTACCTTTTAACGAAGAATAATAAACTAGAAAAGGATGGTTACTTCCCATAAGAGCCTATGCTCACTTACTATCGCCCCGTGCCCCGCGGTCCCCTCACCCACATCGTCGTCGCTGTGACGTTGCTGCGCGACGAACGGACTTCGTTTCTCCATTGCTGTCATTACATCTTCTATGTTTTCGTTATGTTTTTAGCTTTTTTGGTGATATTTTCGTATGTTTTAAAACCATTGATAGTTGTATTTTGCTGCTTTGAAGATTTAGAAACTTGATACTTATTATATTTTTCGTTTGATCCTAAAGAAAATCCCATAAATTGACAATTAAAGCAGATACCAAGGGGTCTGTTTTGCAGAGTATTTTTCAATGTAGTGCTTTTATTGATTTTTTTATTAAATAAGGTAGGAACAACTTAAATTATTTTTAAATGTAAGCAAGTCTGAGAGGAATAATAATATGGCGTGCTTTCATGCAAGCAACTAATAAGAGGAGGCAGCTAGATGTGCTGTACACAGACTTCTCTAAGGCTTTTGACCGGCTGGATCATGGTTTGTTAACTCGAAAGTTGGCATTGGTTGGTTTTCATCCCAATCTTGTTGCATTTTTCACTTCTTATTTAAAAAATAGGCTTCATTATGTTGAATATAATATAATGGCTTTAAACCAGCGTTTTACTTAGCGTCAAGTGGTGCACCCCAGGGCAGGAACTTAGCCCCAATCAGTTTATTTATCAATGATATTGATAAAAACAACTTGTTGAATGCGATTGCCTTTTATTCGCGGATGATTTGAAGCTTTTTGCTTCATAGATTGCCTGGAGGATTGTCTAAGGCTGCAGGAGAATATGAATAGAGTCCTTGAGTGGTGTGAAGGAAACAAATTACCCCTAAACTGCTCTAAGTGCAAAAAATTACTATTTCCATCCTTAATCAAGAGATCCTGTTTCCTTATACTCTCAATGACTCCCAGCTGATTGACTGCAGTTCGGTAAAAAAAAATTGGACATTAAAGTAGATAAGGAGCTTACATTTAACAAGCACATAACTCAGGTCACTGGCTCCGCTTTAAAGTCCCCTGGGGTTCTGGTTAGATCTTATTCGCAGTTTGAAAACATGTCTAGTCTGGCTGTACTGTATGATTCTATGGTTAGGACTAAGTTATTATATGACTCTATACTGTGGTTTCCCATATACAATGTTTATGTTAATAGGTTGGAGTTTGTACAGAGTAGGTTTTTGAAATACCTCTCCTTTAAAGTTGATGAGGTATACCCCGAGAGAGGTATTGAGCAGGAATGTTTCCTGGAAAGATTCAATTATTTATCACTAAAGCTCAACACTGTTCTATCTAGTCAGATGCTTTTATACAGGCTGTGCAATAATGAAGTGGATTGTTCTGCACTTTTAAGCCAGTTATCTTTCTGTGCACCTCCTGCCAACACCAGGAGACATCACCTGTTTTATCCTCCAGTCAGTTTGACTAATCTGTGTAGTAAGGCTCCTTTATATAGCGCATGTAGATGGTTCAACCAGATAAATATTTTTGATGTTGATCTCTTCGGTAACTCTGAGAATGTTTTTAAAACAAGAATAGGTTCCCATTTAATTAGAGATTTGATTTGCTTGTGATTTTATTTGCTGTGCTTATTTTTACTTGTTTACTAGTTTTAATTACTATAAGTGTTGTAGCTAGTGTGTGCTTTTATCTGTTAAAGTGCCCATAAATGTATTTGTATTTTATTTATATATCTTTTAGATTGTCTTGTAATTGGGATTTTCCTGGCTAACAGGAACAAAACGATTTGAATTTGAATTATGCCATCATGAATTATCCATGTGAATAAAAGAAATACTTCTACAAATTATGTTAATATCAATATTATAAATTTTACCGACCTGTAATACACGATAAAAGAAAACCCATTCACAAAATACACTGTTCACCCCCGGTTTCAGATTTTCTGTCTCCGCTCTCGAACGATACGTTTTAGGGTCCTCTAGAAAAAACCTCGCAAAACCCGACTTCAATTTATGACTTGTTTTTCCCTTTTTCTTTCTTTACATCTATGGGGTGTCCCAAAACAGAATGTATCAGGTCTAATGAAATAATATTTTAAATAGGCGGGTTACCTCAATATGAATGTGTTTTTAATTTTTTTATTATTTTTTTAATTTTAATTTTAATTTAGTTTTTTTTGAAATTATTTATTTTGCTTTGGCGAAATTTTAAAAACAAGTTTAAGTTACTTTTGAATTTTTTAAATTCTGTAAAAATATTTTATTTTGTTTTTGTGTTAAGTGGAAAATTAATACCTCTACTTTTAATAAAAATAAAAAATAGTAATATTAAATAAACATGCTCATTTGTTTTTTAACTTAACGCAAAATAAATAATTAAAAGAACATTAAAAAATAAAAGAAAAATACATATTCACATTTATAACCCTAACATCATCTGAAAATCGAAAAAAAAATTAAGTTCGTATTTAAAAAAAAAGTTATTGAAGACGAAACGTCGGATTCCAAACTGGATACCACCATTGGATAGAGCGGAAAAAGTGACAATGCAAAAGTGCAATTCAATTTGAAATCCGTTTTTAATTAAGGTCAGGAAAAATATAAAATAATTTTTCAATATTTCGGTTTTTTTCGGATATCTCCGGAAATACTCGGAATTTGAAAACTTTCTAAACGGCATATTGTTAGGCGCCTAAATGCGCAATTTTGTCCGGCGCATCTACCATATCGATATTGTTTCTACCTTTTAACGAAGAATAATAAACTAGAAAAGGATGGTTACTTCCCATAAGAGCCTATGCTCACTTACTATCGCCTCGTGCCCCGCGGTCTCCTCACCCACATCGTCGTCGCTGTGACGTTGCTGCGTGACGAACGGACTTCGTTTCGCCATTGCTGTCATTACATCTTCTATGTTTTCGTTATGTTTTTAGCTTTTTTAGTAATATTTTCGGATGTTTTAAAACCATTGATAGTTGTGTTTTGTTGCTTTGAAGATTTAGAAACTTGATACTTCTTATATTTTTCGTTTGATCCTAAAGAAAATCCCATAAATTGACAATTAAAGCAGAGACCAAGTGCCTGTTTTGCAGAGTATTTTTGAATGTAGTGTGTTTATTGATTTTTTTTATTAAATAAGGTAAATGTAAGCAAGTCTGAGAAGAGTAATAATATTTTGTTGAGTGTTGAGCTTTAGTGATAAATAATTGAATCTCTCCAGGAGACATTCCTGCTCAATACCTCTCTCGGGGTATACCCCATCAACTTTAAAGGAGAGGTATTTCAAAAACCTACGTTGTACAAACTCCAACCTATTAACATAAACATTGTATTTGGGAAACCACAGCACAGAGCCATATAATAACTTAGACCTAACCATAGAATCATACAGTACAGTCAAACTAGACATGTTTTCAAACTGCGAGCAAAATCTAACCAGCAACCCAAGGGACTTTAAAGCGGAGCCAGTGACCTGAGTTATGTGCTTGTTAAATGTAAGCTCCTTATCTACTATAATGCCCAAATTTCTTACCGAACTGCAGTCAAGCAGCTGGGAGCCATTGAGAGTATAAGGAAATAGGATCTCTTGATTAAGGATGGAAATAGTCATTTTTTTGCACTTAGAGCAGTTTAGGGGTAATTTGATTCCTTCACACCACTCAAGGACTCTATTCATATCCTCCTGCAGCCTTAGACAATCCTCCAGGCAATCTATGATGCAAAAAAGCTTCAAATCATCCGCGAATAAAAGGCAATCGCATTCAACAAGTTGTTTTTATCAATATCATTGATAAATAAACTGAATAACATTGGGGCTAAGTTACTGCCCTGGGGTGCACCACTTGACACTAAGTAAAACGCGGATTTAAAGCCATTATATTCAACATCATGACATAACACAATTATTTTTTAAATAAGAAGTGAAAATTGCAACAAGATTGGGATGAAAACCAGCCAATGCCCACTTTCGAGCTAACAAACCATGATCCAGCCGGCCAAAGCCTTAGAGAGGTCTGTGTACAGCACATCTAGCTGCCTCCTCTTATTAATTGCTTGATATGCTATTTGCAAAAAGCATGCCATGTTAGTAACCGTAGAATTTTTTGAAAAAACCCATGTTGTTTTTCTGAAATTATATATTTAAGTTGATAAGACAATCTGTCACGCACACAGACTTCAAAGGCCTTCGAAAAGTTAGAGAGGATTGAAACTGGTATATAGTTTTCTATGCTAGTACGATTGCCACTCTTAAATATTGGGCAAATTTTAGCTATTTTCCACTTTTCAGGGAACGTATTTGTTCTAAGAGATAAGTTAAATATCGACAAAAGTGGTGCAGCTAACACCAATGCACAGTCTCGTAAAAGAAATGAGGGTATCATATCAGGCCAGCAGTCTCTTTGTTTTTTAGTTTCTTTAAGGCATTTATAACAACTGCCTCAGTGACAGTCTGGAGTAGGATACTATCCGACCTGCTGCCATTATATTCCTGATGAGGAGTCGCATCAGATGTAACATAAACGCTCTTTAAAAACTCGGAGAAGGCGTTTATAATATTTTCAGGACCCTCTACACTGGCATCATCATATATCATACAACCAGGTATACGCAAAGAGTTTTATTTTAGGTGGATACATTTCCAGAATTGTTTAGGATCACTCTTAATAGATGATTCAGTCTTTGCCCTAACCACCCTCCTAATACTCCTAAAATTCTCATAATCAGCAGGACTCTTAGTGTGGAGCCATTTTTTATGTTTGGTAGACTTTAAACCTAGCAATTGTCTAATTTCGCCAGTATACCATACAGGATATCATGATGTATGCTTGTGAACGTGAAACAAAGGAACGGCCAAATCACATGTGTATATATTTAATGAGATCGTTTTACTGTTTTAAATGAAGACAAAAATGTATTGTTTGCTGTCTTTTCGTGCTGGAATTTTAGTTTTGGTATGACTGTGATTGCAAGTAAGAGCTTTTGTGAAATTATTAACATTTTCCTACCCTGACAGGAGAATCTCCTAGTTATAAATCATTCTAGAGATATTGGCCATAACTTCAACTTTAGCTGAGTAGCCTACGTATTCCAGGACCTCAGTACCCTTCAGCGGCGTCTGGCTAGCTAACACCCTTCTTCGGTAGTGTAGTGGTTATCACATTCGCCTGATACACGCTGAAAACTCGGGTTCGATCCCCGATCGGAGAGCTATCTCTTCAGTTTTAAATGAATTGTTACAAGTCTGGAACGACAAATTGTGGCGCGGGAGACAGTAATTCAATTAACTATTATACTAATAAAGGTTATACAGCATAAAGGTGGATTCTCATGCGTCCGATATCCGACGATACGACGATCCTTCGGTGTTCGTATTGGTTAAAATATTTGTCTTCCTATTGGTTGGTTTCTCACGATTTTCGTATCCGAATCTTATAGGCAATTTAGCATTTTCATTTATAAACTAACCTGAAGTAATAGTTTGAATGAGACACAGGAAGAATTCTTAAAATTTTCATATTCAAGACACAGTTAGAGGGATCTAAAGATAAGCTTTTTACCGAAAAATGTACCATGATCTTTTCCTTCGTACTAAACCGAAATTAACTTAATATAAGTGCAAATCCATTGTTTATCTTCCTTAGACAATGGCAAATCTCTCGCCAGCAAAATCGATTCACGTACACAATAGCTCTGGGTTAATATTATTTAACATAATAATAACATAACTAGATTTTGGAAACTCTGGCTACCCATCCTCAAATAATACAAATATCTGTCCTGATCCGTTATGGTCTCATTTCCTTTAATAAATTATGGTAAGAATTTTTCTGTGCTCGATTTTTATAAATATTCGAAACCCAAAATCTTTTATTTCGATTGATTTGTTAACATGTACTAGCAGACGCAGATGGGATACAAATAACACAATACATAAGTAAACAAAACAAATATAAAGTGAGGTTAAAAACACACGATATCGGACAAAAGTTAAAATAATTTTAACTCCATCCGACATCGGATGATTTGAAAATTATTCGGATAACAATTGGCGCTAAAACATTTTGACCAATAGGAGCTCCGTCGGATCATCGTATCATCGGATATCGGACGCATGAGAATCCAGCTTAATTCGGTTTAGGAATTTAGATCGAGGGTTTCTCTGCCGTACTCTTTTCCCTCGTGAATTCCAGGCACGTTTTCTCTAATAAATTAGGTCTATTAGAAATCTGTGTTTTAATTTACATGACGCACCTTTCCCTCAGGTTTCCCTAATTTTGTTACCGTTGGACGCATTTCGAATAAGTGATTTTGTGCAAGATATAATAATAACACAACGTAGGGATTGGTTATCTTTTTAATCCATTTTGACGGTCATTGGCAAAATAAAGACAAAGCACAACTTTACTTATATCATTCAACTATGTAGGTTACACTACAATATTAATAACGCCAATATCATCTGAAAAATGATAAAAAATTCATTTCTTATTTAAAAAAAAGGAAGTTGATGGTGATCCCTTGAAGACGAAACGTTATATTCCAAACTAGATACCACCATTGGATCGAGCGAGGAAAGTGGCAATGCAAAAGTGCAATCTAATTTGAAATCCGTTTTTAAATAAGCTTAGGAAAAAAATAAAACGATTTTTCAATTTCGGTTTTTTCGGATATCTCCGGAAATACTCGGAATTTTAAAACTTTCTAAACGGCATATTGTTAGGCACTTAAACGAGCAATTTTGCCTTAATTTGACCGACATAAAAGGAATTTTAAACTAATCAATTAATGTTCAATTTTTTTCATTGGATATGATAGTTTAGATAGCTACAAATAATATTTATATATGAAT
>MU182497.1:72379-93331 GCA_016904865.1 Pissodes strobi | reverse complement strand
ATTATGTGATATCCTCTTAAGCTTTTTCTAAATCATACATGTATCCAACGCCAATATCATCTGAAAAATGATAAAAAATTCATTTCTTATTTAAAAAAAGGAAGTTGATGATGACCCCTTGAAGACGAAACGTTGTATTCCAAACTAGATACCACCATTGAATAGAGCGAGGAAAGTGGCAATGCAAAAGTGCAATCTAATTTGAAATCCGTTTTTAAATAAGCTCAGGAAAAAAATAAAACGATTTTTCAATTTTTCGGTTTTTTCGGATATCTCCGGAAATACTCGGAATTTGAAAACTTTCTAAACGGCATATTGTTAGGCACCTAAACGAGCAATTTTGCCTTAATTTGACCGACATAAAAGGAATTTTTAACTAATTAATGTTCAATTTTTTTCTTTGGATATGATAGTTTAGATAGCTACAAATAATATTTATATATGAATCGTTTATTTCAGAAAAGTACTAACTAACATTTAGTGCCTTTCGAGATCAATGCCTTAATTATGTGATATCCTCTTAAGCTTTTTCTAAATCATACATGTATCCATAGAATAGGAAAGAAGCACAAATTTTAGCTTTTTCGCTTGTATTGCACATCTGCGGTCTCAAAAAAATATGTTTTAAAGTAATATATTTCTATTTTTCGCGCACCGTGTATACTTAATCTGAGCTTTCGTAACGTTAAAACACTTTTTCTTTAAGCACTAATTTCTATATAGAATAACACTTTCTGAAAAGCAATTATTAAGCTTTTCCAAATTATGCTTACTTTTTTGGCCCAGATTGTATAAAATTGTTAAGTCATTATCTATTCTTCTCTCAAAAACTTATACTCTTAAGGATACTTTCCATGCAAGATTTAATAATCCCCGAATCGATATACCTACTTCTATTACTTTTCAAATTCAAATACAAAAAGCTTGTAAAAAATATTTTTCATTCTTTATTATAGAAAAAAAAAACAGTAATTTCATAAGAAATAGTTTAATTTTATTATCCATTTAAAATTTTGAGTTTAAACATATTTTTATAAACTCTAAACAAGAAAAATAGTCTTGCCCGTACGTCTTTGCCAGTCTTTCGCGCCAAATCCGTCGCGTGGCTACGTCATCGTCAGGACAGAGCAGCTGTCAGTGAAAAAATCCAGTTGATGTAACCATCCTTCTCTCGTTTATTATTCTTGTTCTTGCCATTTAACATCCAATTCCGATTTGACGAAAGTCGATGTAAATAAACACCTTTCTTGTCCGGTTTAAGTCAGAATACTTAGTAGGCCGTCCTAGATCTATCCGTGTAAATGCGCCTTTAGTAATTACGGCAGTTGAACCAATCAAGCTAGTTTGTTTGTTTTCAGGCCTATATTAATTCGATTTCAAAACGCTTAAGAAATTAAATTTTTAAGGCGTTTACGTTTAGAATAGGGTGTTAAAGTCAATGGAAGTCCTTTGAAAGTATCTGAACGAAAAAATAAATAGGCAAGCGAAGTGCACCGCTAGTAATTAATATTATAATTAATAAATACAATAAAACAAAGATCATTCAGACGATTATTAAAACTAAAAATTAATTTTCAATATTCTACGCCAAACCGTTATAGAAAAACAAATAAGGGCAGAATGTTTCATTAATCATTGTGTTCGGAAAAAACAAAAGAGAAAACAATATAATAAGCATGGCGTCATTCGAAATTAGGCCTACAGATTTAATAAGCGCGGCCGACAGAGCTGCCTTAAAAGGAACAAAAAAACTCCAAATTAAATTGCTAACTGATGACTCGCAATATCTTTTGATTACTTTAATTATAGATATCATGCCTTTACTCACTGAATAATTATCATTATCCTTCTGTTTCTCTCAGTATATTATTAATAAAAGAATTTCATGCGAAATTATAGCACTCTATATTTTTTTAATTTGATATGTTATTCTTTTAATTATTTTAATTTGATATGTTCATGAAAATAACCTTCCAGTGTGGTAGCTAGGAACTGTGGTACTCAAAACAGGCTCCATAATCCCCCATCCCCCCTATATATTTTTAGTTAATGATTGTACTAGTTTCAGCAAACAACATATTATATCTTTACAGAGATACAAAAAACACTCTTTATTTCACATATGTATCATATTTATTGCAAACATATTGCCGTTTTTCAAAAAATATTGCAACTTTCAAAATGAAGCTAGACCCGAACTTTTCGCGATTTTTCCATCGCAAATTTATGTATAATGATAATAATAATAATAACAACAATAATATTTTTTTTATTTAAGAGTTATCAATACAATTAAATAGTGTCAACCCGTCAACCCTGAAATATCAAATAATTATAAGCTACGAATCCTAACTTTAAAAAAATCCTAGTTCTTACTTAATTGTTTTCAAAGTGTCTGTTGGGGTAAACTATTTGGGCTTCATTATTTTCAAAAAAAAATTCTATTCTTAAAAGTATGCATTCCTGTATGAAAACTGCAGACACACTCAGGATTCTATGCTTTTTAGATTTCCTTCTACATGACTCTCTTTAATTTAAATTTTAAATAATTTTAAGTGCTCTTTTCTGACTAACAAATACGTTTCCTATATATCTGAGATTCGAAATTTGCATGGTCTAATATTTTTTTGCCTCAAGAGGTACATATCTACCTAATATCCTAAGACTATAACATACTCTGTTTAACTTGCTTACAACATAGTCGACATGATAATTCCAAGAAAGGTTACTGTCCAAGAACATACCTAAAAATTCAGTGTTACTTTTTAAATCTTTATCACAATAATTATTAACATTTAGACTTTCAGGTTGCTTGACCCTTGATCTATTCGTTCTAAACATAGTTAGACCCGAATTATTAATAATTAACCTATTCTGCCCCTTTCATAAATGCTTCAATATCCTACTCGAGGACTCGAGGGTGATTTACCAGTTAACAAAACGTTAGTATCATCGGCATAAATAGTGATTTTGCAGGTGTTATTTAACGAGTACAATCAGTTATATTATTTACATATAAAATAAATAAGATTGTTCCTATAATGCTTCCTTGTGGTATTCCTATTAACTGGTGGAGTTTTCTCTCGAAGTAGGAAGGGACGACTTCAATTGGAGTTTTATTGACCGCACAGATATTAGATGTAATATCATTTCTGACGCATTTCTTGGCTCATTTCCAGAAAAAAAACATATCATAAACGTAAAAATCAAACCAGCACTGTTAACTGTTTAACAATGATTTGAGAAACATGCGGAACATTTGATCTCTTAAACGAGATTAATAAGAGAGCTCTTTAATGAAATAAAACATCTAACAAAAAACCATAAATATGCATATAAAAGAGCTATAGTAGACGTCAAGGAAGCTGTAAATGATAATTTAATATCAAACTCCACAAATCCTACAAAACGCATGTGGAAAATTTTAAATGACTATCGTGACATCCCTAAACAAACACCGGGCCAGTTTAATTACTTCGTTATCAACATCGCATTCAACCTTCAAAATCAAGTTGACCCATCTGGCATTGATCTTTTAACTTTATATCCAGTGACATCTTCAGATTTCAAGATGATTCTCCAATGACGTGTGAGAATTCGTTTTGTATCTCAAATAGAAGTCAAAGACGTAAAAAACAAAAAAAAAGTAAAGATCCTTTCAGTCTTACTGTTAAAAATTTTATTATTAGTTCTCTAACCAAACTGATAAATATCTGCTTACCTCACAACACATTGGCCTCCATACTAAAACAAGCAATAGTAACACCCATCTTTAAAAAAGGAGACTTAGATGATCTAGCAAACTATAGTCCCATTTCTCTGCTACCCATCTTTTCAAAAATATTCAAACGATGTTTGTCTGCTAGAATTGCAGGATTCTTTGAATTAAATGCGTTATTTAGATCCTATCAGTGTGGCTTTAGGAAATATCTCAACACCTCCCTAGGAGTTTATATGGCTTTCGACTGCGTCTTCCATGAACTACTTATAAAAAAGTTGAAAAAGTATAACTTCCACATTAAGGGGATTCATCAGCAGTATTTTTTTTGTTCCCGATTTTCTTCGTTAATATGCATAATAAAGAAAATTAGCCAAGTATAAAACTCGCTTAGAATTACTGAATCTAGGGCAGTACAGTGATAAAAAATTTAATTTCTTAATTTTAGCTTTTAATATATTAGGAGAAAAAAATAACAGAAAAAATAAGTCTGTACGACCCTAGTGGATCATAATCTAGACATATTGATAAAAGAAAAAAAATTTTCGATCAAATAGTTTGTCCATAATCCTGGAATAAAGATTTTGAGACAAAATCGCTGATTCGACACGCCCCCTTGTCGCTCAAACATATGAATTTATTTAGAATTATTTCTTCTGGTAAAAGCTGGCATCGGCGCGAGGCCACGTGGTGTGTGTCTGTTGTTTACAACCTGAGCCGGTCGGGCGATCGCTCGCTGGACGAAACCAGTTTTCAGAAATATAATATTTGGGATTATTATTTATTTTGTAGACTGTTCTAAATGATATTGTAGCCGCTTCTCAAACTTTCCACAGATACAGGTGGCGCATTAGTGTAACAAAGACCCGTACAGAGATAAAAAAATGTTAAAATACAAAAATTGTAAGATATGTTGTGGTAAATATTGTGAAAATATTTTCAATTATACAGGGTGCTTTATAAAATCCTGTCGTTCGTTTTTTGAGTTTTTTTAATGGAATGTATATTATTGCACATTTAGATTCTGCATGAAATTCTAGACACATTTCGTGAATAATGCCCTATATCTATCCCCAAGTTTTTCGAAATATTGACAGTTGAAAATCGGCCAACTAACATGTTTGACAGGCTGTACAGGGTTATCCAACGAGGACTAGACAAGGCGATTTATTTACTTTCCCTGTAATTTTATAAAAAAAAAACGAAATAACCATCTTATGTAATTTTCTCCCGCGAATTCGGATATGTTCAGCAAAAACCAATTGAACTAAAGGTCACTTTGATTTAGGTTCCGACACATACGGGTGTTTTTGCACCTAGGTGTCTACTATTGAGTTTTATGGACATACCCAACTAAATTTATATATAGTATCGTACCTGGTTAAGAGTAGTTATGTACAAAATGTGAATCCTAAAAGTTGAAATTAAATTGAATTGAATTGAATTGAATATATTTTTTAAATGGGATGCCATGTATATTATTGCATATTTGGATTGTGCGAAAAAGGCTAGACATATTTCATGAATAATGTCTTATACCTATCTCTAACGGTTTTTGAAATATTGACAGTTGAAAATCGACCATTTACCAAGTTTGACAGCTTGTAAAATCTAAAGGGCTAAAGATAGAACAAAACGGTTTGCGCTTTCCGATAATGGTTTTTCATAAGCTATCGTATGACACTAACTTTAGATTTAACCAGATGTTAAAAAATCCCGGATAAATTTAACCTCTGGTTAAATAAAAAGTTAGTGTTATACGAGAGCTTATGAAAAACCAATATAGGAAAGTGCAAACCGTTTTGTTCTATCTATAGCCGTTTAGATTTAACAAGCTGTCAAGCTTGGTAATTGGTCGATTTTCAACTGTCAATATTTCAAAAACCGTTAGAGATAGGTATAGGACATTATTCATGAGATATGTCTAGGCTTTTTCGTACAATCCAAATATGCAATAATATACATGGCATCCCATTTAAAAATATATCAAAGTGACCCCTAACACTTTTATTTGATGTTCAATTGTTTCTTGCTGAACATATCCGAATTCGCGGGAAAAAATTACATAAGATGGCTATTTCAGTTTTTTTTGTAAAAGTACAGGGAAAGTCAAAAATTAGCCTTGTCTAGTCCTCGTTGAATAATCCTGTACAATCTAAACGGGTAAAAATAGAGCAAAATGGTTTGCACCTTTCTATCTCGATTTTTCATAAGCTATCGTTTAACGCTAACTTTGTATTTATTTACCCAGAGGTTAAATTTACCTGTGGTTAAATAAAAAGTTAGTGTCAAACAATAGCTTATGAAAAACCAAGATAGGAAAGTACAAACCATTTTGCTCTATCCTTAGCCGTTTAGAGTTTACAGGCTGTCAAACTTGGTAAATGGCCGATTTTCAACTGTCAATATTTTTGCTGACTTCTTTTGTTCTCTTGATCTTCTAGCGATCAACATTTTTTGACAAATACTACTATTTTTGGAACCAGGTCGCTTTTTTTGTCCCCATATTGATACAAAAACAATAAAACAAAGCACTGATAGAACCAAAACACAATAAATCACAAGTTACAGAACGACCCGCACACTCGAGATTCAAAATTTGAATGATAAAACAAATATTACTGTAGGATTCGAAAAATACGAAGGATAAGATAAACAATCGACTCGCTTCTACCTAGTCTAGACGTAGGTATCGTCTTTACGAAGTCAATTGAAAAAGTTGGGACTCTTAATTTAATGTCGGTATAGTCTGTTCTCAGTTGCCGGCGAGCGCCTACACAAAATAATTAGAAATTATTAAGAGCCCCAACTGTTTCAATTAACTTCGTAAAGACTATAACATAAAATATAAAAAGGTCTTCTAAACACTTTAGGCACGTTACGAGCCTATATATTTGGAAAAAGGTATCTACATTAATAATTATTACCTATAGATAAATAATGACTATTTTCAAGGAATAATAATAATAAAGGGGAAAATACCTACATGGTGGTCCATTAGTGTGACTGTCCCGTATCTCCCTATTTACAGAGATAAAAAAATGTTAAATACAAAAAATGTAGGATAATGTCGCATATCGTAAAATATTTTCAATTATACACGGTGCTTCATAAAAACCTGGCATTCGTTTATTCACTTTTTTTAATGGAATGCCCTGCATATTATTGCACATTTAGATTCTACATCAAATTCTAGACACATTTCATGAAAAATATTCTACACCTATCTCCAATTGTTCTCGAAATATTGACAGTTGAAAATCGGCCATTGACCAAGATAGAGCAAAATGGTTTGCACCTTTCTATCTCGATTTTTCCTAGTTTGTTTTATTGTTTTTATATCAATATGGGGAAAAAGCGACCTGATTCCAAAAACAGTAGTATTTGTCAAACAATTTTGATCGCTAGAAGATCAAGAGAACAAAAGAAGTCAGCAAAATTAATGGCATCAACGTAAGTTTTGTTTTAACAGACTACTAAATACAACAACTTTTGATTTTGTTTGTTGAATAATGTACAGGGTGGCCGCTTTAAGTTGAGCCCATACCTTAACTCGAAATCTATGAGTGTTGCAAAAAAAATTAAAAATACAAAAGATGTTTCTAGTTAAACGATCTTTTATTGTAGTGTTTTAATTGTCACCCTATTTTATACAAGGGGGTCAAATTAAGGAATTTTTTTTTAAATAGAATGCCCTTTTTTCTTACATATTTCTAAATAAACCAGTAAAAGATGAATTCCACGATATGCAGGGTGTCCGAAAATACCGTTAGAATAATTTCAGGAGAGATTCTACATAAGAAAATATTACATTTTTCTCATAAGAACCGGTGTCCGAAAATGCATAGTTTCCCAGATACAGGATGTCAAACTTTAAAAAAATCGTTTTTTTTAATTAATATCTTAAATATCCTTTTAACGATTTTGTTGAAATTTAGTAGTGTTATCTGTAATAATAAGGGGCTTATTTAGCCTTAATAAGATTAAATATATACAGTCTAGTGGGGCCCCGGAGGGTATCATACCGAATATTATTGATAAAAGAAAGTGTCCGCCCATGACTTAAAAAAATGCTTTTTTTGTCGAATTAAACAACTAAAAATACAACATTGAACATTGTCACAAGGGATTTTAGTCAGGGACACTCGGTTCTCGTCCTGGAGCCAATGCAGGACATTTAGTTTATAGACAAACACAGGGGAGCTCGAATCGGAGGGTAACTACAACAGGAGAAAAATAAAGGAACATCCACAAACTACCTTCTATATCTATATGTGCTTAAATATAAGAGTATGTTTTATATTTTGTTTTTAGATAGCTTTATATATTTTATAAACATAGATTCCATTTTCTCATCATTTATTACGCAAGCCATAATATATGAACGAACTATGACACATAGGGAGTAAGCCAAGATTTCCCAATTCTCCATAAAAAAATTTTATCCCTTCCGTATTATGCTTACATTCGAAGCCTACAACATATTATTATGCATTTTTTTTTGTAAATAGGTTTGTATATTAGTTCTGCAAATTTCGATGTCTTTTTACGTTATTTAATACATTAAATGCCTTCTTCCAGAAATTGTTGATCCTATATTGGCAAGAGGTCTAAAAATTAGAAACCCCATCGAGATAATTAAATATTTTTTATATGGATTTATATTATAATATGTAGGTATTTTTAGATTATTTGTAAAGACATGATGGTACCATTTCTTATTTGAAATGCACAATTTTTATAATTATATTAAAAACCTATCATTACAAATTTCTTATTTTTCTTTCTTATAAATGACTGACAAATTTCAAGAGAACTGGTTTTTATAAGCATCCGTATCTAAGTTATAAAAGTAAAATCATGAAAAAAAATATGTGTCAGCTTTATAAACACACAACTAAAGTGAGACCTCTGAAAGAAATATTGGAAATTGAGTTTTTATTATTTTTTAAGCTTTTTTCCCCAACTTTTGCTCCCGTTTCAACACTTTTTTTTTTGCTTTTTTTATACATCATTTCTTTTCTTTCCATTTTGCCATCCCCGTCTTGAACTCTTTGCATTTTTTTCGCCTAACTTTTTTACATACTTTTTTCTTATTTCGTTTTATAATATTTTTATTAACTTTCGGAACAATCTTTTACGTTTTTTTTTTCAATTACATCAGAATTTTTTTCTCCCCATTTTTGCCATCCCGACCTCGTAGCTGAATACTTTCGCCTGAAACCGCGTGTCTCTAACTTTTCTTTTTTTTTATTGTTTTCTTCGTTTTTTACACTTTTATTAAGTTTCCGAACAATGTTTTACTTTTTTTCCATTTCTTCCCATTCTTTTGGGTTTCCGGGGAGGTGGGGGTGCAACGTGGTATTTCCCAAACCCCCCCTTAAATTAGAGCCCCGGTCCCACATATGGTCAAGGGTAGCCCCCCCCCATGAGGCGCACCTACCACAAAAATTTCAACACAGTAGCTCTTCCCGTTCTCCCGAGAGATTTTGTCATATTTTGCCTGACTGCTGATGCTGTCCGTCTCGAAGCACACGTAATGTGCTTATCGACGGTACAACGGTGACTGCGACGTGGTCACGTGGCGTAAAATGCAGTGTTGTTTTCGCACAACTTAAATCGAATCGGTGGGCGGTGCCTAGACAGAGAACGAAGAATAGCTTGCCTTTGCTAGAAAGGCACGCCGTCGGAATCTCGTTTCACTGATAAACCCCCTTAATAGTGTGACATTACTAGCAAGCTATCCAGGCTGTGAGGGTGAATGGTGTGGTGTCAACGGAGAGAAGGGTGAATATTGAAGTACCACAGGGCTCCGTATTCGGACCCTTACTTTTCTTAATATACATCAACGACCTTCCCGAAATAAATAACTGAGCTCCCTACACTCTCTGCTGATGATACCATCATTTCCTGTAGCAGTGCCGACTATGATGAGATTGTGGTTAACACGGGAGAGGCGCTGGAGACACCTCAACTCGGGAACTCCCTGCTATCAAGCTAAAAAAAGTGTAAAGTTTCTGCAGAGAACAGTAGATGTTCTCTGGTTTCTGGGTGTGAATCCGGGGCATCGTTTGGATGTGCACACCGATTTTCTTTGCAGTAGATTAAGCTCTAACTAACACCTTTCTTCTGTGGGGTCTGGCAGACTGTGCATCACAGCCAGTATTAAAACAGGCATACTTTATATATCTGTGACACGCTATTATTGCGTGGGGTCATGGCTCGGGAGCACAGGAGGTTTTTCGCCTGCAGAGAAGGGCGGTGCGAATCATGGCTGACCTAGGCTACAGGGCTGACTGTAGAGAGGCGTTTAGAACGTTAAGGATACTTACTAACTGCCTTCCATGTTCATTCTTGAAAATCTCCTGTACCTTAAAGATCGTACCGATCAATACTCCAGACACGAGGGACAACACACGTACAATACACGTAACAAAAACAACTTTATACCTAGCTCTCTTCCTCTGGGAAGGTGTCGAACTGGTACAAGCTCCCTGGAGATACATTTTTATAATAAATTACTAGAAAACATTAGGGATTTGTCTTAAGCCCAGTTTAAAACCAGGGCCAAGGAGCTTCTACTTGGTAATTCATTTTATAACTGAGAGGAATTTTTAAACTTTAGATTTTAATTTGTGTAGTGATAGTATTTTACAGTGTTTTGTTAGTTATAGTCTGTTAACTGTCTGTTCCCAGGTCTAATTTCATTTGATTTATTTTATATGTCATTGGAATTAGGAAAATTTAAGTGTTACATTTTATTTTATCAGGAGTAGCTCTATTAGTATTTTATTTTTAATCTAGATATATATTTATGACTTGACTAAATACCTATGTATAATGGCACCAATAAATAGTTTGAAGATATTTATTGTTTTTGACACCGCTTTTCTCCTCCCTTGACTTACAACCAGCCTTTATTCTCTTCCCAACAGATACGATTCAATCCATTTTAGGGATGTTCTTCTAATTCCATATAAGTTTAGCTTATTTACAAGAATATTATGACTTAGAGTATCATATGCTTTAGACAAGTCAAGGACAAGGAACAATCCCCAGGGAGATATCACCGTTCTCCAGATCTTCTATTATATCTTGTACAAACTTAAAAAATCCAGTTTGGGTCGATCTGCCTTGCAGATCCATGTGGTTTTTTTATGGCAGTGGCACACACACTAAAAGGAGATGCTATGGCACTCGACGGTTCTTGAATAGGTGTAGGTTGTAATTAAGGGAAAACATGTCCTGGGAGTGAGTTCCACAGTGATGCAGTGCGCTAGACAAAGGAGTTCTTGTAAAGCGCGATGTTCTAGGTGTTTCCAGTTGTACGACGAACTGGTGCGCTCTTGCCGTCTGTCGTGACTATCTGACAGGCGTTGCCAGGAGTGGGATGAGGCGGGCCAAATCCTGAGAACATCTACCGTGAAAGTATCTGTAAAACAGGGACATCTCTGGAATCCAGCAGCTTTAGGGTGTGCTTTGGTGCGGCACCCCAGATGTGCGAGCAATATTCTGAGCAATCAACATCTTCGCACACACACAGATCGTCGAGCGCCATAGGATATCCCTTTAGTGTGTGTGCATGCACTGCCATAAAAAAGAACGGTCTTATTTGCGCTTTATAGCAAGAGCAACTGCAGTGGTGTATACAGCTTTTTGTTGCGAAATAGCGCACCAAGCTTCTTCCCTCTTCCGTAAAACAGAGAAAAAAAGCCTGAAAAACGGGTGTTAGATCGTTGGCGCAGTTCTTTAACACGTTGGCAGGTATTCCGTCCGGTCCTGATGCCTTTTGCGTATCTAGTTCATTAGAGGAATTTAGGAATGTCACGGTGATGAAACTTGACTTCTGCCATGGTAGTGTTGATGTTCGATATGGTGGGGAGAGCCTTGCCTTGGGGGAATTCTAAGGTAGAGTGCGATAAAAACATTTTGGCGAGCATATTTGCTTTTTCCTTGGCTGTAGTCGCCGTGATGCCACATTCGTCTGTCTTACTGCCGTTACTGCCTTTGATATCGACCAGAAATTCCTGGAGCTCCTGGGGCACTGCAAAAGTTTATTCCGGATCCTTTGATTGTGGTTGTTCTTAGTTTCGTCGATCACATGTTTGCATTCGTTCCTCGCTTCGACAAAATAATTGCGATTTTCAGCGGTCTGATTTTGCTGCCAGTACTAGTAGGTTTACTCTTTCCTACTTACAGCCCTTTAGCATCGTCTGTCGAACCAGGGCTTTTCTTTTGACGGTAATTTGATGGAATTTGGGATGTATGCTTCCATTCCTGAGGAGATTACTTCAGTGATCTCTTCGCAGCAGACTGCCGGGTCGTCAGTGCCAAAGCAGACGTCGAGCCAAGGAAAATCTAGGTATAAATCCCTTAGATCGTCACAGTTTGCAGAATTGTAATGCCAGCTTTTGCGAGTCAATCGTGCATCCTTCTGCAGAATTGGCAATTCACAAACCGTTGTAATAAGTTTGTGGTCGGAAGCACCTAATGACGGACCAACTGTAATTGTGTACTGGTCAGGATTGGTGGTTAGAAAAAGATCCAGGAGAGCGGCGATTCGCCCCTCTCTCTGAGATTCGAGTTGGTTCGTCTACAAGTTGAGTAAGCCCGCAGCTGATGGCAAATGCTTCAGCTTCTCTACGTTCGTTGTTGGTCTTGTTGTGATGTTTGAGCCAGTTGGTGTTGTGGGCATTGAAGTCTTTCAGAACGAATATTTCTGAATTGGGGTGATCGACCTGTATTGAGTCAAAAGTGGTAGCTAGTGTTGCCACAAAGCTTTGGTAGGCTCTATCGCTCGGAGGGCGACAGAGACAGCATATAAACTTGGTTAATCGCTTGGCGGTGAACTTGAGCCACATGACGTCAAGGTTGTTCGGTTCGAGTGTTTCCTCGCGGTGACATGAAAAGTCGCTTCGGACAAAAATGAATATTCCGAACTTATGTCTAAATCGGGTATGTAAGTCGTAACTAGGATGGAGGTAGTTTACAGTTGTTGTTATAGAACATACTTTTGTTTCTGTAAGGGCTAGTATGTGTGGTCTATTTGCTTGTAGATGTTGGTGTACCGAATTTACGTTTATATTTAAGCCTCTTATATTGCAGAAATCTATTCTAAATTGGTTCGGTATCATTGCTGTCTGTGAAATGCGGAGTGAAGGGTTCCCAGGGCCACACAGCGCCCGGAGATGCGAATGGCCGGGGAGTTTACCTCCGGAATATTTTGATCCTGGAAGCACTATCATGAGACCACCACTGAGAAAGCGGAACGTGATTCGGGAAAACCACTTAACACTTTCCGGTTCTGGTGGGGTGGTCTTTCACCGGACGATGTGAGTAGGCGTATGCATCTACCACCTAGGGCCGCTTCCACTGGAAGCATCGGCCTCAAACTCATTCCTTTGGTGGTCTCTAGTCTGACAGGGGTAAGAATGGGGTTTATTGGGTCACTCCCCAGTGATTGGTGTTCTCCAGCCTGGAGGAAGACGATGGAATTTGATGGGCTACATTCCGTGGAAACTCGAAATGGCGGGGGCGTCACTCCCCGCAATCACACTGCTCTCACCAGCTTGACGCTCCTGCCTGTATTAAATAAATTATTTTCATATATAAATATTAGAATATGTTTACATATAACATAATATCATCAGATATAGTTATTTCCGCCACAGCAGTTTCATGAATGGCGTTCGGCAATTTCATATTTTTTCTCTGTTTTTTTTTTCCTGTTTGTTCAGTCCCCCTTTCGGAGAACCAATGGCTCTGCTACTAGGCAATACGCCAGCACCGCCCTTCGTCCGGCGCTTAGGGAGAGGTACAGCTACCTTTCTACATCCGTTACAGGTTATTCCGGTTTGAAGGGCCTTATTCGGTGGAAACCCCCAGTAATACGGGCCTGTGCCCCTGGTGATTCCCGACTTGTACGTAAATATAAGCAAATGAATTGCACGACTGAGTTCCTATGAAAGGGGGCTTCGCGCACTGTAGGTATAACCACTTTCTGTATTTTTTCTCAATTTGTTTTGATATTTTGACAGGCATGTGATTTAACTCTGTAATATAGCCAACTAGAAAAAATGCTAAATTCATTTGGATTTTATCATCATGCAATAACGGGACAAAAGATATTCAAAGCCAATTTTCTCATAAACGGTGCATCTTAGCGATACAAATCAAGAGTACCTTTTTTATGTAGAAAAACCCAGATTTTGAGATTTTGAAAGAAAAAACTTTAAAAGTGGACTCATAAAAATGTTATGACAGTTTAGTTGCGTTTACCACCCCAAATGTCACGCCTCTGATTAAAATTTGAATTTTCTAATTTTAGAAATATAATCCGCATGCTAAAGTTACCCTAATACCAAAATTTCAAAGGCATAGCTGTAACCGTTTCTGAAATATGGACTAAAAACCATCTTCAGAAGGACACTTGTTAAGGGCTGTAACTCTGTCAGGGTGCATTTTTCGACATATGTTTATTAAGAAAACTAGTGTTTATTTTATATGTAGAATGCGTTGTTAAAGTATTTTACACTAATTTCGGGACACCCTGCATATAACATTCTTTAGTGATTTTGAAAAAATTATGTTGAAATACCCGAAAAATCATATAACTCTAGGAGATATTAATAATAACGTATTGCAGAATTATAAACTAATAACAGACTATCAAAAAATGGATTAATCAAAATATATTAGATACGATTAAATTAGGAGATCGAGCGTATAATAAAAAACATTAAACACCCACAAATTCTACAGGAAATTTAAGCATTACAGAAATCGGGTAAATAATCTAATAAAAGCTGCAAAAAATTATTCTTCCGTAAAAAATGGGAATTGGCTAGTATTGATACCAAAAAGCAGTGTATAGAATTAAATGGTAAAATTAGTAACAAAAATAAGGATACTGTGAATTTTTAAACCGATACTTTGTGGAAATGGGTGAATCTATTGTTAAAGATGTAACGTGCGATATAAATAACTTTGGTATAAATAACACTCTTAGTGAGATCGCTTATGATCTAGATTGGAATTAACAAATAAAGAGGAAATAAATTAAATTATTCTTGAACTGAAAAAAATTCAGCACCTTGAAACGAGATGTAGCATCTGTTATGGATTTAATTAACTTTAAAGATTTTATTATAGAGCCAATGCTATATTACTTAATCAGGCATTGATGACAACTGGTATTTTTCCAAGAAAAGTTTGTTCCATTTTTAAAACCGTTGAAAAAAGGCAATGAATAACTATAATCTGATTTCTATAGTTAGTGTGCTCTCCAAAATTCTTGAGAATGTGAAAAAAAAAGAATGACACAATTCATGGTAGATAATTCATTATGTGATAAGTTCCAGTATGGTTTAATACTAAAAAGTAGGTAGTACCTTGTGCGAAAACTTATTTGACTTTGTAAATTTTCTGACAATAGTCTTAGACCAAAATAAAATTATAGTCGTGGTTTCAAACGATTCACGTAAAGCATTTGAACGGTTAGCATAGATACACTTTTAGGAGAATTGTGTAGTATGGGCTTTCGGGGCAAATTTTGTAATATTCTGGAATCTTACCTAAGGGATCGTAGCCAGTACCTTAAATTGGGTTATGCTTGTAGCGAGGCATTACTAAACAACTGTGAGGTATCACAAGGTTCAATCTTTGGGCCATTACTTTATTCGCTGTTTGTCCATGTAACTTGCGGATTGCTGATCTTAAGGCCCAATATTACACCTTTATGGATGATGCATTATTTAGTATACATAGGTGCAACTGAGACGGAATTAATGAGGATCTTGATTGGATGGCTGTACTCTAATAAATTGAGCATAAATATCGAAAAAACTAAGTTTATAATTCTTAAACACAAAAACAAACTAGTAAATAATTTTGATTTAAAAATGAATAATATTAAATTGAAGAAAAGATGAGTTTTTTAATTGAGATATTCACATAAATAAAATAGTAAATAAAGTAAATTCTATGATTTCGGTTATTTATAAGTGCAGAAATTACATTTCTGCATTGCTTTTTTTCTTGTCACACTTGAGCTATCTATTGCCCATTTGGAGAACCTGTTGAAAAATCAATTTCAATGAAATGCAAATTATGCAAAACTTTATAAACATTTTATTTAATTATGAATATCTTACACCTAAAATTACTTTATATTAGGAATTAAATATACCTAAATTAGAGAGTATATTGGAACTTGAACAATGAAAACTTGTATATAAAATATTTAATAGCCTACAAAAATAAAATACAAATTTTCAATTCGTTAGCGAATTTCACAATCACAGTACAAGATCGCATTCAAATTTATATCTAGCACAAAGCCGAACTAACATAGATCGAAATAATCCTCTTCAGCTTGCATCTGAATGTTTCAATAGTTTGGGCCTTGACATTAGATTTACCGATTCTTAGCCACTTTTTGTTAGAAAATGTAAAACCAACCTAAATATTTATTGAAAAAAAAAACTACAATGTTATACCAAAATTAATTGATATTTAGTACGACTTACCAACTAGGCAACATAACACCCTTTACTTTACTTTAAGTTGTTTAAGTCTGGAGGCCATAGCTTAATTAATTAAACAAATGTTAATATTTTTTAGTATATTTAATTAATAAAGTTGTTTCAAAACTTATTCTAACATTCCTAATCTTTGGACCCCCCGGGTTCAATACACCAAACAAAAGCAATCAAACAGTTCAACTATGTTTTCCAGTTTGGCCACTTAGTGCGCGGTTTTTGCCTAAACATAAGTGGTCTATTAATAAGAATCTAAATATGCCGTGGCGTTAACTCTAATGCAGAAATGCTCGCGATCTACGAATATTTTTAGGATATTTGTGTGTATTTGCGGATTGAAAAGGCTGGGAAACGATGAAATCGTGCACAATAATAATTACTGGAAACTAGCGACATGCTGTATCAACATTTGCGTTAATCTGGACTGATATAGTGTACCTATATTTTTTTAGTATTTTTTCTTGAATAGTTATTAATATTAATTTATTGGCTAATATTAATTATGGAATGGGCCAATATCAGATAGGTAATCGATAACGTCATCAAACCAACATAATTAATTTGTCATTATCTTCTTTAAATAGTATTTAAAAAATATCTACGTAACTATGTATTCTTGTTTTAGTTTATATACACTTCGAGATATAATTTAAACAAAGCACTGTATTTATAAATTAATAGCCACAGTCTGTATTTTTTACATCACAGCATATTAGAATTGTTAAACTACTTATTATAATAATTATTATGTTCCTTTCTGTGATGGGTATGGCTCCCAAACGATTTTTTGTTGAACTAACTATTAAAAATAATTTAGTTATTTTTTTTAAGTCAAAAAGTAAAAAAGTACTTTATATATGAATTAGTACGTTTTTCATTGTTAGACCCTGCTCCCTACGCGCGACGCCATCTTAGATTCAGATATCAGGCCTTCTTGTTTAGAAAGTTTTGAACACTGCGAACGGAACCTTATTTAATATTTAGCATGATACAATAACAGGGAAGGTAGGATATTGCGCAGATAGCCGAACAGCTGTCAACTTTTGTGACGTAGAAAAGAGAGTAAACATGGCGTCTTGTTGTATTCTTTACCATTGAGCTTAGTGTGTTTCTTGGGCTTTTTTCCTATTTTTCGGTTTCTGCGTGGATAATATCAGATTTAGATATTGTGTGGTGTGAACTATAACTTTTTTGCAGTGTTTGGTGCTAAAAGTCTTATATTTTATTGGGTAAAGAAGTGAAAATTTGACAATTAAAAATGCGTTGTGCCGTGCACAGTTGTAATAACATTGATAATCAAGCGCAGAACTTTGATAAAAGTATTAGATTTCATACATTCCCTAAAGATACTTTGTCGCTAAAATTGTGGGTAAACGCTTTAACATTAAGAAAGTATTAAGTAGTCCAACGACGAAATTGACATATTGGAACAAAGTGGAATTTATGAAATTGGATACATGGATTGTAACTAAAAATATGTTGGGCAAACTAGAAGATGTATATAAACGAGATCAAAGAACACCTAACTCATTTAAAGTATGGTATAGCCTCGGGTATAGCAGAAAAATTAAGTGTTGTCGAGCATGTTTTTGAAAATGATCATAGAATAACCATTCAAAATTTAACATTAATTCATAATGTATTCATATGACAGTATGAAAGTTATTAAATGTAAGAATAGTTCAAATAGAGATAAAAGGCCTATTCCGTACAATCCATTGTATTGGTTGATTGAGCATGACCACTAGGATTCCAGGATTGGTTCTTTTATAAAACGGAGTTTCGCAGATTTTAAGTTTAGCTTTAATCATCTCCTGATGATTAAAGCTAAACGCAACGCGTCGAATGCAAAATTATTTTTCGGTATTGTTGATAAAACTGTGTTTTAGGTCATTTGACAAGCTTAACATTATACATAGATCAAGTAGATTAGTAGATATAATGTTTATTTGTTCTATTTGTTTAATTATAATGTATATTTCTGGATACCTGTTTTAAGTAAAAAAGAAAAAGTTCTATGTTATTAAAAAATATAAGCTTTTATTTGTCGTTTTATTCTGTGTAAATGTATCACTGAGAGTGGTCATGTGTGCTGTTGAATGTACTAAAAAAAATCTCATTGTAAACTCTTGCCACAATCGGCTAAAGCGGAAAAATCCATATCCTAAAAAAAAACATTAATAATAACGTGAATCATTCAAAGTTACCTTTAATTAATCATCCAAAACTTCATTTACTAGATTATCCATCAAAATAAAACAAACTATTCAGTTAAATCTAAAATTTGCGTATATATTGCGGTTGTTACCATTACAATTTAAAGGGCTAACTCTCTTTGTGACGTCAATGCGCAGACAGAGACGATTTTGAAACCGCTGAGTATCCTACCTTCCCTGTTATTGTATCATGAATATTTAGCCAGTCAGTAGTGAGTCAGTGGTAGCGACGAATGGAGGTTTTTGAAGTGAAAACTTCTTTTGGTGCGTTCAGCACACTCTTTTCCTGAGTATTGAAGAAGCTGTCTACATTTACGCTCATTCGATTTGTGCTCGAAAACGGCTACAGGTGGAAATTTCAGAGTTGGCACTTTTTAGGCAACAATTGGGGGCCACCGACGATTAGTTGTTTTTTACGATTCGAATTTCTGTCTCCTAGTAATTACGTCACATGTGAAAATGGGTCACTAGGTCGTTTCAGCGCCGAAAAATTACCACTTATTGTAGTTCGTGAAAGTACTACCGCGTTGTCTAAAAGTGTCGTGAAGGGCACGAAGTGTGCATGTTTCGATACTTGGACAACGTTGACGGTATAAGCCATATAACAGGTCACGGTACCCTTTCGTGACCTGTGGCACACATATAAAAAAAGGGAATTTAACGAAGAAAAACTTTCTAATTGCTTCTTTCTCTGTTCGGAAATTGTCGGGAAAATGGACTTCTGAGGGAAACTGTAAAAGAGCTGAACAGTCGAACTAGACTGATCTTAACCTAGGATACTAGGACATACAGGCTACAAAGGCAACGAAGTGGTTGTCTCATTAGCCAGAGCGGGAGCCAGAAACGCCCTGAATGGACCAGAACCCTTCTGTCGTATAGCAAAATCTATACAAAAAGCTGGCATCAAATTATGAATGCAAACGAAATCTCAAGAATGGTGGAACAGCTGGCCAGGAATGAGGAATGAGATAGGCTAAAGAGTTTTACAGAATGGAAGTACAACTAGAATAATATCTGGACTTCTAAGAGAACACTGTAGGCTCAACAAACATATAAGTATAATTGGACTGGCAGAAGAACCGTTGGCGCTGTGCAGGTTCTGTCAGGAAGAACCGCGGTATACATACTTTGCCACTGCGAGGGCTTGCCAAGACGAAGTTCCTTACGCTCACTAGGAAAAAAGACAAAAGCTCTCAGAAATATGGAGGATCTGAAAACTAGTCTACGACGGGATTGGAGAAGGAACTCTAAATGGCTTTTTGAGGGTAGACGCTATAAATCTGAAAAGGTCGCGTGTGGAGACTAATAGCCCATAAGCCCTTAAACTAATCTAACATCAACTATGCTTAAAATTTTGAAAAAGGAAAGATAACTATTTCCTGATGTTTATTTTATGTTTTCCTGATGTTTATTTTATGTTTTCTAAAACAATTCTTATAGTTTCTAAAAAGTTTTACAACCTTTTTTTCTATCTCCAATAGTAAAGGCAGCAGAAGCTAATTATAAAAGATCCTGTACTTCGAGGAAGGATCGAAGAAAATAACACACACTTATTCAGAGATAAGTTTTTGGCATTTTTACTGACTCGCCCAACTGGAGAGTTAAACTCCGCTACCTACACGCATTCTTTTGATTTATTTTCTTTCCATTTTCGTTTCGATAGGCTGCATATCGTTAGTCGGCGTCGCGTCGGACTATGACAGATCTTCGCATACTAATGCCAGTCAGTATGGACATAAAATATTGGCCACCACATACAGTCTGCTGCATATATGAAGAAACATGGCGATGAAGTCATTATTTTAAGAATTATGGTTTGTCGCGTCAGTAAGTTAATATGTAGTTTTTGCTTAGTGTATAACTAGATTTGCCGCAACTAGTCATAGACTTACGTGTGATAAATTAGAGTAACTTGTTACGCTTATAGTCCCGGTCGAAATACCTAGTACCTATAGTTTACGATCTAAAGAAAATTTGGCCAGTACGCAATTCCATTTACTTTATGTACAATAGAGGAAATCGTTTACTTTATGATCTCTTATGGCTTCTCAGCATAAAATACAGGAGGTATTGGAACATCCCTACATTGCAGCCAGGACACGCTGTATATATTTTTTTAGGCACAGCTCATTTAATTATATATTTATCACAGTATTTGTCATATGATTTGCATGTTTATATCCCAACGCAGGTATTGTATTTCGGTTTAATTTGAATTTTATGCAAATTTCTCAAGGTGCATGACACTAGTATTGTACTTTATGAGATTGTTTTTATTCGGTTTTATTATTATATGCTGCGCCGTTGTACGAAACACAGATATTTATTTAAACAAAGAAAGACCAATAGTTAATTTGCTTATAGATTTGACAGTTTAATTAATTGTGCATTTATTCTTCATAAACACGTATTTCTGTCTAAACATTGCCGTTTTATTAATAAGCACCTTCAGACCTCACCTTCAATTTATAATAGGATA